>SJYX01001247.1:324487-346669 GCA_006410675.1 Oreotragus oreotragus | reverse complement strand
ACTCTGTGTGACCCCATAGACGGCAGCCCACCAGGCTCCCCCGTCCCTGGGATTCTCCAGGCAAGAATACTGGAGTGGGTTGCCATTTCCTTCTCCAATGCATGAAAGAGAAAAGTGAAAGTGAAGTCGCTCAGTCTGTCCGACTGTTAGCGACCCCATGGACTGCAGCCCACCAGGCTACTCCGTCCATTGGATTTTCCAGGCAAGAGTACTGGGGTGGGGTGCCATTGCCTTCCCCAAGAAGCCAAGAATAAGGTTGAATGTATTCTTCCCTATTTATACCTCTCCCTGGTTCTTTGGGAAAATTTTTTTGTAAGGGAAAATATAAAGTTATCAGGAATGTTTGATTAAATTACCCAGAGTTGTGCAAAAAGAAAAAAAAAAATTCCCAATATGTAGTTCTCGACTAGCAAACTTTCAGAGTCATTGTTTATAAAGGCATTAAATAAAAATCATGATTTGAAGTCACTTCCCAACAAGTTTTCCCCATGGCCCTTCTTTCCCATATACACACACTTGCTTTGATACCTTGTACTTACATCTGCTTTTGCATATCTCCCACATAAACTGTTTATTCCACATGGACCTCCTCTGCAACAGCAGGCTTCCTCAACCTCAGCACAGCAGTTCTCTGGGGCCAGATAATCATTTGTTGTGGGCAGCTGTTTGGTACACTGTAAGGTGTCGGGCACATCCCTGTCCTCCACCTGCTATATGCCAGTAGCACTACCCTCTCAGACGATGACAAACAAAAATTTCTCTAGATATTAGTCAAATGCCCCTGGTGAAAGTGTGTGTTGGGGCGGGGAGTGGGAGTCCCCAGCTTACCTCACCATGGTTTTGAATCACTGTGCTAAAGTGAGAAGCACCTGGAGGGGTCTTATTCAACTCAGGATTTCCAAAAGTTCACAGGCAGTATGGTTAAAGTGTCTGTTGAACTATATGATGATCAACTTGAGCTGAGCAGGAACAATGAATCAGTGAAAAAGGAAAGCATGCACCACACCTAACTGTTACTGTAAAATCTCCATCCTAGAGACTTGTTAAAAAAAAAAACAAACTAGGAATAAAACTACCATATGATCTAGCAATCCCACCGCTAGGCATATACCCTGATAAAACAATAATTTTAAAAGACACATGTGCCTCAGTATTTATAGCAGCACTGTTTACAATAGCTAGGACATGGAAACCATGTAGATATCCACCTATGGATGAATGGATAAAGAGTTATGGTACATATACACAGTGGAATATTACTCAGCCATATAAAGGAACAAATCTGAATCAGTCCTAATGAGGTGGATTAATCTAAATCCTGTTATAAGGAGTAAAGTACATCAGAAGGAGAAAAACAAACATCATATATCAATGTACATATATGGAATCTAGAAATATGGTACTGATGGACAAGGCAGGAATAGAGACGCAGGCATAGAGAACATAGAGAACTTGTGGGCACGGCAGGAGAAGGAGGAGGGGGATGAACTGAGAGAGCGGCCCTGAGACGCACACATCACCATATGCAAACAGATGGCCGGTGGGAAGTTACTGTATAACACAGGGAGCCGAACCCAGTGCTCTGTGACAGCCTAGAAGGTTGGAATGGGGTGGAGGGTGGCAGGAAGGTTCAAGAGGGAGGAGACATATGTGTACTTATGGCTGATTCAAGTTGGTATATGACAGCAATCAACACAACATTATAAAGCAATTATCCTCCAATTAAATAAATGAAAAAAAAATCTCCATCCTAGAAAATGGGAAGATGAGGTGCTATGGGTATCAGAGGGGGTTCTTTCTATTATATCAACATCCAGGTCCCAGACTTTGCAGGCTACCCCAATCTGTCCTTTAAAAGGACCATCCAGAGAAGCAAGACTGGAAGCTTACCTATATTATTGATCGTATATCCCAACAGTCCCATAGATTGTTCTAGTTTTTGTTGTTAATTTTTTTTAACTCACTCACTAGAAAAAAATCAATCCCTAGCCCAGGACCCATGAAAACAAAACAACCACCAGGGCAACGTGAATTGAGACCTATTGGTTCCCGGGTCAGGGCACCAGGTACGAGTCCATAGGACAGAGGGAAGCCTACTAAACTCTTTCAAGTAAGACAGCTTGGCCCTACCTTCAACTTCCCTGCAGCTGAACCAGACTCAAAAAAAAAAAATCTCAGAATTCTGAAAGCTCATGTTCCACCTTCCTACCTTACTCCCACAAAAACAGAAAGAAAGGCCCAAGATAGAGGTTGATCTTGAACTTCAGTTCTGACTCAGTTCTCCCAGTTATTATCTTCAAGACAATTCTTAAACCTGGCTGTGCCTATAAACAGACTCCCTGGGAGAAGCTTCGCAATTCCAGATTTTATTAGTTTAGAAATCATCCTTTTGGGGAAAGTGAATGATGGCCCCTAGAAGGACAGTAAAGTGCAAGCAGCAGAGCTCCCAGAGCCTCAGTGGAAGTGCGGAGCCAAAAAGCTCACACACAGATCCCTTTGGCACTGGATCCAGCCTTCCCTTTGCAGAGCAATAATTCCTCGGATTTTCTCTGCATTATCCTTTTTCTTATTTCAAAAGCAGTGTGTTAGATTAATTCAGGGCTCCAGTGCTGCTCCTTTACCCACCTCCACCTTCTTTCTAATCTCCTCAATTTGGCTACTTTTCATGTCTTAAAAAAATGAGACACAAAAGCTTTCTTTCCAAAATATAATTTCCCAGGTTGGCTGCACCAGAGTGTCTTGGCCATGTGTAACTTTGACCTTACACATGGAATTTTAAAGCCAGAGGGTCATGGTGGTGGGGAGAGGCCCTGCTGCTCTCCAGCCAGACCCAAGAGGACTGGCTCCATGGGAGCATATGTGCTCCATTCTGGCAGCTCCCCTTAATGTGCAAAAAAAATNAGAAGCCAAGAATAAGGTTGAATGTATTCTTCCCTATTTATACCTCTCCCTGGTTCTTTGGGGAAATTTTTTTGTAAGGGAAAATATAAAGTTATCAGGAATGTTTGATTAAATTACCCAGAGTTGTGCAAAAAGAAAAAAAAAAAATTCCCAATATGTAGTTCTCGACTAGCAAACTTTCAGAGTCATTGTTTATAAAGGCATTAAATAAAAATCATGATTTGAAGTCACTTCCCAACAAGTTTTCCCCATGGCCCTTCTCTCCCATATACACACACTTGCTTTGATACCTTGTACTTACATCTGCTTTTGCATATCTCCCACATAAACTGTTTATTCCACATGGACCTCCTCTGCAACAGCAGGCTTCCTCAACCTCAGCAGAGCAGTTCTCTGGGGCCAGATAATCATTTGTTGTGGGCAGCTGTTTGGTACACTGTAAGGTGTCGGGCACATCCCTGTCCTCCACCTGCTATATGCCAGTAGCACTACCCTCTCAGACGATGACAAACAAAAATTTCTCTAGATATTAGTCAAATGCCCCTGGTGAAAGTGTGTGTTGGGGCGGGGAGTGGGAGTCCCCAGCTTACCTCACCATGGTTTTGAATCACTGTGCTAAAGTGAGAAGCACCTGGAGGGGTCTTATTCAACTCAGGATTTCCAAAAGTTCACAGGTAGTATGGTTAAAGTGTCTGTTGAACTATATAATGATCAACTTGAGCTGAACAGGAACAATGAATCAGTGCAAAAGGAAAGCATGCACCACACCTAACTGTTACTTTAAAATCTCCATCCTAGAGACTTGTTTTAAAAAAAAAAAACTAGGAATAAAACTACCATATGATCTAGCAATCCCACCACTAGGCATATACCCAGATAAAACAATAATTTTAAAAGACACATGTGCCTCAATATTTATAGCAGCGCTGTTTACAATAGCTAGGACATGGAAACCATGTAGATATCCACCTATGGATGAATGGATAAAGAGTTATGGTACATATACACAGTGGAATATTACTCAGCCATAAAAAGGAACAAATTTGAATCAGTCCTAATGAGGTGGATTAATCTAAAGCCTGTTATAAGGAGTGAAGTACATCAGAAGGAGAAAAACAAACATCATATATCAATGCACATATATGGAATCTAGAAATATGGTACTGATGGACAAGGCAGGAATAGAGACGCAGGCAGAGAGAACAGACTTGTGGGCACAGCAGGGGAAGGAGGAGGGGGATGAACTGAGAGAGCGGCCCTGAGACGCACACATCACCATATGCAAATAGATGGCCAGTAGAAAGTTACTGTATAACACAGGGAGCCGAACCCAGTGCTCTGTGACAGCCTAGAAGGTTGGGATGGGGTGGAGGGTGGCAGGAAGGTTCAAGAAGGGGGAGACATATGTGTACTTATGGCTGATTCAAGTTGGTATATGACAGCAATCAACACAACATTATAAAGCAATTATCCTCCAATTAAATAAATGAAAAAAAAATCTCCATCCTAGAAAATGGGAAGATGAGGTGCTATGGGTATCAGAGGGGGTTCTTTCTATTATATCAACATCCAGGTCCCAGACTTTGCAAGCTACCCCAATCTGTCCTTTAAAAGGACCATCCAGAGAAGCAAGACTGGAAGCTTACCTATATTATTGATCGTATATCCCAACAGTCCCATAGATTGTTCTAGTTTTTGTTGTCAATTTGTTTTAACTCACTCACTAGAAAAAAATCAATCCCCAGCCCAGGACCCATGAAAACAAAACAACTACCAGGGCAACGTGAATTGAGACCTATTGGTTCCCGGGTCAGGGCACCAGGTACGAGTCCATAGGACAGAGGGAAGCCTACTAAACTCTTTCAAGTAAGACAGCTTAGCCCTACCTTCAGCCTCCCTGCAGCTGAACCAGACTCAAAAAAAAAAAAAAATCTCAGAATTCTGAAAGCTCATGTTCCACCTTCCTACCTTACTCCCACAAAAACAGAAAGAAAGGCCCAAGATAGAGGTTGATCTTGAACTTCAGTTCTGACTCANTCATTTGTTGTGGGCAGCTGTTTGGTACACTGTAAGGTGTCGGGCACATCCCTGTCCTCCACCTGCTATATGCCAGTAGCACTACCCTCTCAGACGATGACAAACAAAAATTTCTCTAGATATTAGTCAAATGCCCCTGGTGAAAGTGTGTGTTGGGGCGGGGAGTGGGAGTCCCCAGCTTACCTCACCATGGTTTTGAATCACTGTGCTAAAGTGAGAAGCACCTGGAGGGGTCTTATTCAACTCAGGATTTCCAAAAGTTCACAGGCAGTATGGTTAAAGTGTCTGTTGAACTATATGATGATCAACTTGAGCTGAGCAGGAACAATGAATCAGTGAAAAAGGAAAGCATGCACCACACCTAACTGTTACTGTAAAATCTCCATCCTAGAGACTTGTTAAAAAAAAAAACAAACTAGGAATAAAACTACCATATGATCTAGCAATCCCACCGCTAGGCATATACCCTGATAAAACAATAATTTTAAAAGACACATGTGCCTCAGTATTTATAGCAGCACTGTTTACAATAGCTAGGACATGGAAACCATGTAGATATCCACCTATGGATGAATGGATAAAGAGTTATGGTACATATACACAGTGGAATATTACTCAGCCATATAAAGGAACAAATCTGAATCAGTCCTAATGAGGTGGATTAATCTAAATCCTGTTATAAGGAGTAAAGTACATCAGAAGGAGAAAAACAAACATCATATATCAATGTACATATATGGAATCTAGAAATATGGTACTGATGGACAAGGCAGGAATAGAGACGCAGGCATAGAGAACATAGAGAACTTGTGGGCACGGCAGGAGAAGGAGGAGGGGGATGAACTGAGAGAGCGGCCCTGAGACGCACACATCACCATATGCAAACAGATGGCCGGTGGGAAGTTACTGTATAACACAGGGAGCCGAACCCAGTGCTCTGTGACAGCCTAGAAGGTTGGAATGGGGTGGAGGGTGGCAGGAAGGTTCAAGAGGGAGGAGACATATGTGTACTTATGGCTGATTCAAGTTGGTATATGACAGCAATCAACACAACATTATAAAGCAATTATCCTCCAATTAAATAAATGAAAAAAAAATCTCCATCCTAGAAAATGGGAAGATGAGGTGCTATGGGTATCAGAGGGGGTTCTTTCTATTATATCAACATCCAGGTCCCAGACTTTGCAGGCTACCCCAATCTGTCCTTTAAAAGGACCATCCAGAGAAGCAAGACTGGAAGCTTACCTATATTATTGATCGTATATCCCAACAGTCCCATAGATTGTTCTAGTTTTTGTTGTTAATTTTTTTTAACTCACTCACTAGAAAAAAATCAATCCCTAGCCCAGGACCCATGAAAACAAAACAACCACCAGGGCAACGTGAATTGAGACCTATTGGTTCCCGGGTCAGGGCACCAGGTACGAGTCCATAGGACAGAGGGAAGCCTACTAAACTCTTTCAAGTAAGACAGCTTGGCCCTACCTTCAACTTCCCTGCAGCTGAACCAGACTCAAAAAAAAAAAATCTCAGAATTCTGAAAGCTCATGTTCCACCTTCCTACCTTACTCCCACAAAAACAGAAAGAAAGGCCCAAGATAGAGGTTGATCTTGAACTTCAGTTCTGACTCAGTTCTCCCAGTTATTATCTTCAAGACAATTCTTAAACCTGGCTGTGCCTATAAACAGACTCCCTGGGAGAAGCTTCGCAATTCCAGATTTTATTAGTTTAGAAATCATCCTTTTGGGGAAAGTGAATGATGGCCCCTAGAAGGACAGTAAAGTGCAAGCAGCAGAGCTCCCAGAGTCTCAGTGGAAGTGCGGAGCCAAAAAGCTCACACACAGATCCCTTTGGCACTGGATCCAGCCTTCCCTTTGCAGAGCAATAATTCCTCGGATTTTCTCTGCATTATCCTTTTTCTTATTTCAAAAGCAGTGTGTTAGATTAATTCAGGGCTCCAGTGCTGCTCCTTTACCCACCTCCACCTTCTTTCTAATCTCCTCAATTTGGCTACTTTTCATGTCTTAAAAAAATGAGACACAAAAGCTTTCTTTCCAAAATATAATTTCCCAGGTTGGCTGCACCAGAGTGTCTTGGCCATGTGTAACTTTGACCTTACACATGGAATTTTAAAGCCAGAGGGTCATGGTGGTGGGGAGAGGCCCTGCTGCTCTCCAGCCAGACCCAAGAGGACTGGCTCCATGGGAGCATATGTGCTCCATTCTGGCAGCTCCCCTTAATGTGCAAAAAAAAATCACATTTAATGCAGATTTTAACAAATTTTACACCAGTTTTTTTTTTTAAGAAGGAAATTAAAATAATCCCACCCACCAGGCAGGTGGGCTCCCTGACTTAGTGGGAAGCTTCTAGCTGCTTCCCCACATGGTCCTCATTCACTCTCAGCTTCTGCCTCACTAGGAGATGGCAGCCCCTGCATGCTGGCACACGGCTCACAGCTGTTCTCTGGTGGCCCTGAACCACGAGGCCTGAATGCCACCTGAGCCAGAGTCGGAAAAGTCCAATCTACAGGTGAAACTCAGCTTCCAGCAGCAAAGCTTTGTCCCTTGCTTCTGCGAAGTTTGTCCTTGACGCTGATAAAATGAGGCGACTCCTGGGTTCCTAATTCTACCTCGGGAGCAGCAGTAGAGAGCATTTCTGAGCCCACAGGGCGGAAGACACCCTGGTACGGCGGGGTAAGGCCCAGCACATCCCCCAAATTATCTGAATCGATCAACAGGACGTAGACCAGGCAGACGTGAGTCCTAGCACCTGGTCCCCCTTTCTCTAATTTGCAGTGTGGGCTCAGGGCAGGAAGAAAACCTCCGTGCTGTCTGTGAAAGGGGCATCATGATCCTTACCCCTGAGTGGGGCTGACTGTGGTGAAGATGACCGAGACAGCAGGGCCAAAAGTACTCAGAAATAAAGGTTTTCCATAACTGCAAAGGATTACTGTAATAATCTGATGATGCAGAGAAGACCTGAAAAACCCACAGCCTGTATATGAAGTTGAACAGTAAATATATCTGTCATCCAAGGGGGGAGCCTGATGGAATAGTTTTGCTCCTGTGAGGTGTTAATTAGAGAAAATGACCCACGAGGTCTTCTCAGCCTGGAAGGTAAATAAGTTAGAATCCTGAAACACCAGAGCTCATTATTGCCTGGAACTCATATATGCTGGTCTTTTCAGCACCGGCTGAGCGGCCTCTCAAACATGTCACATAATACGTGATTATACTCTGTTTTCTCTCATTCAACTGGGCCATTCCTACCTGTCCAGCTAAAGCATCCAAGCCTATTCTGGGACCTTTCCCCTTCCCTAAGCCTGAGGCTGGACACACAGAAAACCTTCAGGTCAGACTTGCTGACCACTCAGGAACTAGGTACTGACATGTATAGGGCGATGCACAGGAGCCACAGACCAGCCCCTGCCCCCCAAGAGCTTAGTCTTCCAGCCATAGGAGGGAGAGGACTTATTCTCAGGTAACTGACGGAAATGCAGAAAGTGTTAAAAGCCAGAAGGTTATGCACACAGTCTAGTGAGATTTCAGAGAGAGATTCTGTCCCTTCTAGCCAGAGTAACAAAGACACCTTGGTGAAAGGATTGTTGAACTGTAGTTCTGTAAGCCTCACTCTCTGCAGGGGCAGTGGGATAACATGGTTATCCCGCAGGCTCCATCCTGGCCTTTGAAACCAGCTTAGTGAGGCCACCAGGGAATCACTGTTCAAAGCCTTCTGCTCTCTGACGGACCACCAGGCATGTGCCCTGTCTGTGTTATGGATCATCAATGGACTCTGGATGACTTCTTACCTCTGAGTGGGATTGGAAACAGTGGGTGTGGTTCTGGATGAAGGCTTTTCTTATTTGCAGGCACCAGAAATCAACTCTGGCAGATTTAATCATAAGAGATTAGCTTAACAGAAGAATAAGGAGCTAGAAGGATGTGAGCAAGATCCAGAGAGAATTTGGCATTTTAGCAGCAAGAGGTCAGGGAACTTTTCTCTAGATTCCACCTTTGTAATAAATCAGCTCCAAAGACCTATCACAAGTTTCAAATTCCTAAAAGGAGAATCTGATGGTGCTCCATCCCACTGCTGAGACCGGAGCACAAACAATGAGATGCTTCCACGCTGTTGCAAGCAGCACTGAGATGCTTCCAGAGAAGGGGCATTTTTGAACCAGGCAACCAAACTGGTGTCTACCAGATCTGAGGAGCTAGTGAAAAGGGAAGGTACACATGCCAATAATATCAGGCCATTCAAACCCATTCCATCAAATTAATTAAAAGCATGTAGTATATCAGTTGCATCCAGCTTTCACAGGCTCACCAAAAAAATTTTTAAGTGTCTGGAAACAGAAGCTTGTAATGAAAGAGGCTCCTGAAGCATAGCTGCAATGTGACTGCCCTGACAACATAATGTTCTCTGCTTCTAAGAAATATTTTTGAGAAATCATTACAGAAAATGCACACCTTCCCTGGGGAAGATTCAACATGTAGTTTTATTTACCAGAGTTATTCTTATCATGCTATATTATTGCTAGAAGAATTTGAGTTTGGGGGTAGAGATTGGGTTATTTTGCTTTGTATCGTTAGAAAACTTTAGATGGGTCTTGCGGGGAAGGCAATGGCACCCCACCCCAGTACTCTTGCCTGGAAAATCCCATGGACAGAGTAGCCTGGTGGGCTGCAGTCCATGGGGTCGCTAACAGTTGGACAAACTGAGCAACTTCACTTTCACTTTTCTCTTTCATGCATTGGAGAAGGAAATGGCAACCCACTCCAGTATTCTTGCCTGGAGAATCCCAGGGATGGGGGAGCCTGGCGGGCTGCCGTCTATGGGGTCACACAGAGTTGGACACGACTGAAGTGACTTAGCAGCAGCAGCAGCAGCAGCAGATGGGTCTTGAGTAAGGGCTTAGATGTGTTGACCATTTTTCTCTGAGGCTTTACATTTTTAATTTAGTTGTTGTACAAATGATTTGGAAAATCCATTACCCAGGGAATCTTCTTGAAACTCTTGGTTCACATTGTAATTCATAAACTCCTCAAGTTTCTTGGGAGCTTTGCAAATGCTGTCTTAAAGAAGAGTCACTCAAATTGTACTTTCCAGTGGGAAAGTTGCAACTGACCACACTTTTTAGAATTAATGAGCAAATGAGAACTCTCCAGAGTGGCTCCCTAGAGTTGAAATATTTAATGGAAGGTTGTTCTTTATCATTTCCTTATCATTTCTTTAAAAGGCTATCAGACACAGTCTATAAGGAATACCTGAGCTCAGTGGAAAGGTGCCAAGTGGGAATGTCCACCCTCTCTCTCAGTTGTCCTATGTATAATCAGCAGAGTAAAGAGTTGGAGACAAGTCACAGGCACTTTGTCAACGTAAGGGTTGGACAAATAGAAGAATCCATTCCAAAGTACTGAGTCCACCCTCCCCCATCCCCAGCAAGGAGGCAGAGTTGTCATGAGGCATGGCTGGGGTAGCTTGAACCCTTCACAGCAAGCAGCTGGGAATTAAAAGTACTTATTGAGCTCTAATCTTGTGAGAAATGCTATATTAATATTACATAACATTTTCTTACTGAATCTCAAAAATTTGTGCAGTTGTTAGGATCATCATCACTTTATATGTGTGAAATGCACCCAGGCAGTCTGGCTCCTGAGTCTATACTGTCACCTTCCCACCGTGCTGCCATCCAGAGAGAAAGCATGTGCAAATGGCGATGAAGACACATCCCATAAAGTACACAGCACCCGAGACAGACCTTAACCAAGGGTAGGATCCAACCAGCAGAGAAGGGTGGGTGTGCCAGGTGGTAGAAACAGTGTGACTGAAGGCAGGACTGCTGCTGCTGCTAAGTCGCTTCAGTTGTGTCCGACTCTGTGTGACCCCATCGACGGCAGCCCACCAGGCTCCCCCAACCCTAGGATTCTCCAGGCAAGAACACTGGAGTGGGTTGCCATTTCCTTCTCCAATGCATGCAAGTGAAAAGTCAAAGTGAAGTCGCTCAGTCATGTCCAACTCTTCGCGACCCCATGGACTTCAGCCTTCCAGGCTCCTCCGTCCATGGGATTTTCCAGGCAAGAGTACTGGAGTGGGGTGCCATGTCCTTCTCTGGAAGGCAGGACAATATGAGGCAAATTCAGGAAACATGAATGTCTGATTTGTCTAGGGAGGCACCGTCCAGTAGAAATATGTTAGTCACAAGTGTCATTTTAATTTTTAATAGCCACATTTTAAAAGGTTTAAAAAGGTGAAATAAAGTTTCAGTTCAGTTGCTCAGTTGTGTCCGATTCTTTGCAACCCCATGAACTGCAGCACGCCAGGCCTTCCTATCCATCACTAGCCACCAGAGTCTACCCAAATCCATGTCCATTGAGTTGTTGATGCCATCCAACCATCTCATCCTCTGTTGTCCCCTTCTCCTCCTGCCCTCAATCTTTCCCAGCATCAGAGTCTTTTCCAATGAGTCAGCTCTTTGCATCAGGTGGCCAAAGTATTGGAGTTTCAGCTTCAACATCAGTCCTTCCAATGAACAACCAGGACTGATCTCCTTTAGGATGGACTTGTTGGATCTCCTTGCAGTCCAAGGGACCCTCAAGAGTCTTCTCCAACACCACAGTTCAAAAGCATCAATTCTTTGGCACTCAGCTTTCTTCACAGTCCAACTCTCACATCCATACATGACTACTGGAAAAACCACAGCCTTGACTAGACGGACCTTTGTTGACAAAGTAATGTCTCTGCTTTTTAATATGCTGTCTAGGTTGGTAAAATATTTTATTTAATCCAAATGTACAAAATCATTTTTGTTGGAAGGCAAAATTGAATATTGAATTTTGAATATTCAATACTGAATTTTTGTTGGAAGCCAAAATTATTACATTAAATAATGTCTTCTAAACTTGAGATTGGAAAACAAAACAGGCATCTTCATGAAGTGCAACTATGCAGCTTATTGAGGGTAATTTATATACAGGTGGGATTAAGTGGACAACATGGACAGTTGTACTCCATACTGCAGGGTGTGGGAAAGGGTATACAGGGGCTTTACAGGGACCAGAGCTAAAAACAGAACCTGACTGCCATGGAGAAGCAGGTCCGCACCAGATGGGAACCAGGGGTTTTTCCTTCCGCCTGGGGGTTTTATGACCATTAATCATCTGCATCAGCAGGAGGCATTCTTCCAGTTTTCATTTTGGATGAAGACAAGGGTAAAAGGTGACAGGAAACTCATCCAATTTGGGTGCATTCCTTGTGAGTGCACTAAAGGTCAGCCATGCAGAAAGGAGAGGGGTAAGACTGTGAGCCTAAGAGAGAGCTGAGAAAAACAGAGTCGGTGTGGTTCAGCCACAAACATCTCAACATCGATCAATATAAAAATTATTAGTGAGATACTTTATTTTGTTTCGCCAAGTCTTTGACGTCTGGTGTGTATTTGAAACTTCGAGTGTGTCTCTGTTTGGCCTGGATGTATTTCAAATGCTCAATACCCATACGTGGCTGGTGGCTGCATCTTTGGACAGTGCAAGTTTAGTGTATTGGTTATATGAGGGGAATGTGGGTGATAGGACTGGCAAATGAAGCTTCAGCCTTTGTTGCAGGGCCTTGAATGCAAGGCTGAGACATTTGTATAAAAGTAGACAGGTCAAGAGGAGGGACAGAAGAATCTGAGCATTAGAGTGACCTGGGGGGAGTTATCAGGAAAGGCCATACTGGGCAGAGGACGCTTAGGATGGAGTGAAGAGAAACCAATATGTGGACTATGGAGCTGTCAAGGTGAAGAATGGCCCAGGAGAATGACAGTGGGAAAAGAATAAAGGGGCTGTGAAGCTGGATTCTGCCTTCATGGTCTGAAGGTAGAATCCAGCTGACACTGGGAATTCAATGGTGAACAGAGGAAACACTCATACAAAACACCTGATGAATTCTCAAAAAACAGTGCAGAAAAAGAGAAGCTATTTTTAATGTAGTCATTAGTGCTGAGGAGGACAGGCGAGAGGAAGAAAGAGCACGCTGGTAGGCTCTAAAAGCTTCACGGGAGAACAGGAAGTTAGGGGACTTCCCTGGTGGCTCAGATGGTAAAGAATCTGCCTGCAGTGCAGGAGACCTGGGTTCGATCCCTGGGTTGGGACCATCCCCTGGAGAAGAGAATGGCTATCCACTCCAGCATTCTTGCCTAGAGAATTCCATGGACAGAGGCATCTAGCAGGCTACAGTCCATTGGGTCGCCAAGAGTCGGACATGACTGAGTAACTTACACTTTGAAGTTAAAGACTCTGAGCACACACCCTCAAGAAGTTGGTGGCTCTAACAGAAGCAAGGATTTTGCAGAAGAACCAGAGGACTGTGTAGTGGGGTCAACACACCCCTAAGGAACAGGACTGTTGTGATTTGACTAACGCAGGACATAGCACTGGACCAGGAGCAAAGTAACCTATGTTCTAGTCCAGATCTGCTGCTGAATTGCCTTGCGGTTTCACGGAAGTCATTCCACTTTTCCTCACTTAAGATTCTTCACCTAAAGTGAGGGGTTGGACCAAACCACTTGCAAGCAATCCTTTTTATTCTGATTCACTGAATCTAATGCAGGAAGTGCTTAAAAGTGTATTCCAAAAGTTTCTGATGTAAAACTTTAACATATTGGATGTCCATCTATACTGACTTCATATTTCAGTTAACATTTACATCTCAGTTTCCTCCAGGTAAATGCTAAAGACAAGAGGCCAATAAAGGAAGACATACTCAGTAATGAAGTTACCAAATAGATCAATGCATTTGAAAGCATAAAGGTTTAAAATCATTTGTGAAGGGAAAAGCCATTTTTATTTTATTCCAAGATGAAAGCAAGTTTATTATAATGACTGACTTTGAAAAGAACATAGGAATTCTCAAGTCTGTTCAATGTAGAAGGAGGTCTTATGTAATAAATACAAAAACATTAACATTCTTTTAAAGTTTAACAAGTCAGTGTTTCATGCTCCCATTTCTGAGTTCATTTGCAAACATATCTTTGACCATCCCTGGTTTATGTCTTTTTCTCTTCCTCTGATTTTTCAGTGTTTTAAAATTCAGGGTGTGTAGCTATGCAAGATGGCTAGATGTTTGTAGCTTTCTTAAATCGGTAATACAGATGGCTTTTCTAAACAATTAAAGGGAAGTGAATAAAAACATTTCATATCTGCCATTCTGAGCAGAAGAGGTGAAGGTTCCAGCAAGGTGAACAAGACCCCATCTAGGCTTTGAGGGCTCCAGATTAGCATGGGATTTCTTTCCTGGCTCTTGTCTTCCTCTGGTCTTACTCAGCCTGTGGGCTTCAGCAGGTGGTCCTACCCTGAAAAGCATCTGTGCACTCCAAGCTCTTACAACATGGGGGGAAGTGGGGGAACCTAGAGTTGTAATTGGTTTGAGGCAATACCTATCTTTAAAAGGAGACTGTGTCAGTTAAACCATATTTTTCATTCACCTAGGGAGTTTGCTATTTAAAGGAACCTTTCATCAGATCCTCCTATAGAACAAAGAACTCTTTAATAATGCAAATGTCTCCCAGTGGACAGGTTTTTATAAGCAAGGATTTCTAAATCTTGGGCTTCTTTAAAGGGGGAAACAGAAACTCCTGATTCTGAAACTCTCCTGCTAACATTATGTTGAAGGTTCATTAACAAACCAGTGAGCTGGACAAACTGGCTTCTTCCAAGGTCGTCTGTATTATTAAACTTAGAAGGAAAAAAAAAAAAAGAGGGGCCCAAGCCCCATCCTTGGGCCCTCAAAGAGACATTAGGAACAATTAACGAGGACCTGATAACACGGCAGCATCTTCTAGAAGGGGATTAGGTTCATCTGAATGCTATCTGTGTATCTGTTGTTGGGCTCTGACAGAAGGTAAGCTGGTGCCTTGACAATTGGGGCTGGCTAGGAAGGGCACTGAGTCGGGGCCCAGGTGAAAGAGTTGATGTAAAGGAAGTCTGAAAGCAGGATGGCTCTCGTGAGCAGTTCCACGTTAGGCAAGACCAAAGGGCTGGACCTTTAGCCTATGCATCCAGGCTTCCCCAACAGCTCAGCAGGTAAAGATTCTGCCTGCAAATGCAGGAGATGCAGGTTTGATCCCTGGGTCGGGAAGATCCCCTGGAGGAAGAAATGGCACACCCACTCCAGTATTCTTGCCTGAAAAATCCCATGGACAGAGAAGCCTGCCAGGCTATATATTCCATGGGTTGCAAAGAGTCAGGCACAACTAAGCATGGGCATGACCAGTCACTAGATGCAGGATACCCAGGAAAGAAGACCTAATATTGAGGGAAGTGGCAATCTAAGGCTGATAGGAATTCCAGGAGGGCAACTCAGCTGAGAACTTCAGTTGCCGACTCTCCCAATAGCTGGGGGAATGGGTGCTGTGCTCAGTCACTCAGTCACGTCCAACTCTTTTGCAACACCATGGACTGAAGTCCGCCAGGCTCCTCTGTCCGTGGGATTTTCCAGGCATTTTCACCATTTCCTTCTCCAAGGGGTCTTCCTGACCAAGGGATAGAACCCATGTCTCCATGTCTCCTGCATTGCAAGTGGATTCTTTATCACTTCCCAAAGAATACCTCAGTCCTAAAAGAAGACTGTGGCAGCCTATCACAGCATCCACTAGAGGAATTAACCCAGCTGCGCTTGGTGGCCCCAGCACAGGGTCAGCATCTACGCCATGGGACCCAGTTTGCAAGTGAGAACCCAGCAGTGAGAGATATTATATTGATCCTAATCAGATAGCAGAGGATGAGATGGTTGGATAGCATCACCAACTCGATGGACATGAGTTTGAGCAAGCTCTGGGAGTTGGTGATGGACAGGGAAGCCTGGAGTGCTGCAGTACATGGGGTTGCAGAGTCAGACAAGACGGAGTGACGGAACTGAGCTGAACCAGATAGCANACTCGATGGACATGAGTTTGAGCAAGCTCTGGGAGTTGGTGATGGACAGGGAAGCCTGGAGTGCTGCAGTACATGGGGTTGCAGAGTCAGACAAGACGGAGTGACGGAACTGAGCTGAACCAGATAGCACCTAGGAACCTATCCAGGCCAGCAGTGTCTTCGGAGAGGCAGAAATACAGGGCTCAAGATATGGTGATTGGCAGAAAGGAAAGTCAGAGGCTTTCCTTCTGGATGGACTTTGGGGAGACCAGGCAGGGTACAGGATAAGGAATCAAGGCCAAAATAAGTACCAGTACAGGGGGAGCATAGTTCCAGGTACTAAGGTGCCCCATAGGCAACCATCCTGATGTATGTTCATATGTTTTCTAATGTCTGGTGTGCGTGTATTTTAATTCTGCAAGTAGTATTGTGCACATATATCATTAATTTCTTAGGCATTCCTCTTAACACCATGATTCTAAGACCCACACACGCTGCTCCGTGTACCTTTACACTCTTGCTCCTACCTGCCGACCCATTAGGTAAGTGTGCACATTTCACCATTCCCTCACTCAGTAGGAGACACTCAGCTTGCCTTCCACACCCTTGATACTATGAAGAAAATCTTTGTGCAGGTTTCCTTACGTATCAATGTGAGAATTTCTCTGAGATGTATACAGGATGTATACAGGATGTATGCAGGGTTATTGGGACAATTGTTCACATTGCTAAGAGCTTCTGGCCTCATGCGTAGAATCACAGAAGCATCAAACAGGAAAAGGATCACCTCCAAAGGGAGTACCTTGAGATGGTTATTAACAAATCATGGGCCACATGAACAAACATTTAAATACAGGAGACAGACACGTGAATGCTTCGGAACTGCTGCCCTTGGAAGATGAATCAGAAGGAATGAATACATGACGTCACTAAAATAAAAATGTGTCAGTGGGGGAAACAGTTTGGGATTCATAGGCCCACCTTCCCCATATCACTTCATGCCAACACTTCTGTTGTGAAAAGCTTGGTGCACCTGTCTCACCCCACCTCTCTCTCCATCCTCTGACCCCCCAGGCCTCTTTTCTGGGGCCAGCCACATCCATAAAGCTACCTGCTGTTCACTCGGTGTCTCTTTTATGGAAGGCACTCTTGTTTTCACTCTCATCACTAGCCTTTCCTGCTCTGCAGCATCAACATCAACTCTACAAAATTTCATCTTGCACCCGGGCTGTTGCACAGTCAGCGGGAGCAGCCAGTGATAATCTACAGCTTCTCTCACTTCTGTCCAACCTTTGCTCCTTATTCCTCATCCCTCCATCAATCAAACAGTCAGGTGTCCTCCATGGGTCAGCTCTGAGCCAAACTGCTCTCCTGGGAGCCACACATGCTCCCTTTTGGAGGAGAAGGCTGCCTGCTAAGAGGCTTCAGCTTCTGAGCTCCATTTGCATGAATAAACAGCTCTGAAGGGTTCAGTTGAAGCTTTTATGTAAACACTCTCCAAAATATGTTCTGCACTGCATTATCCCCAGCAATAAAGATTCTGGAATCAGAATTTGGCTGTCAGTTTTATTGATGTTGCATGGGGTACAGTAGAATACAGCCTTCTCTTCTGGAAATTTATTGACTTGGCAGTGCAGAGAGCAATAAAACTGTGTTTTTAATCAGTAAGCCAAGCAGACATGATTCCAGAATAAATACAGGAAGCAAACATGCCATCATAAGATTTCTCCCTGTCCTGTCCCTGTTCTTCTCAGATGTTCTGTTAAATAAGTTTAGGTACTGAAGGATATGCTTGGTGGGACTGTCTTCAGGAATAAAATTAGAGGACCAAGTTTGGATTACTTGTTCTAGGTTGTAACACCTCTAAGAGACTGTTGAGTGAAAGTTTTCTGCAATGGAATTTCTTTGCATTAGCTCCTGGAGAGGAATTACTGGTAAGCTGCTTTGCAGGAAGAATAACCAAGAGTGTAACATGCTTCTTCTCAAGAGGAGCGAGGGTCCAGTGCCTGTCCTTTCACTGTGCTCAATGAGAAAGAGTGAGTGACCTGGCATACATCCGAAGGAAATGAAATCACTACTCTCAGAGACATCTGCATCCCATATTCATGGCAGCATTCTTCATAATAGCCAAGATGTGGGAACAACCTAAAGCACAGGATGGGGAACACATGTACACCCATGGCTGATTCATGTCAGTGTATGGCAAAAACCACTACAGTATTTTAAAGCAATTAGCCTCCAATTAAAATAAATTAATTTAAAAAAGAATAGGTGGCTATTGTGTATTTGAAAATTTGCTGAGCTGAATACTCTTACCACACACACACACTCACACATACATGTTAGCTGAGGTGTGACAGGATGTGTTGAGGTGACAGGATGTGTTCATCACCTTGATAATGGTAATCATTCCACAATGTATGTATATATCTGATTTGTATATATCTAATTATCATGTTGTACCCTTTAAATATATACAATTATATTTGTCGATTATCCCTCAATAAAGCTGGGAAAAAAGAAGAGGGAGTGGGTGGATTGAGTGTGACAGGATGTGTTGAGGTGACAGGATGTGTTCATCACCTTGATAATGGTAATCATTCCACAATGTATGTATATATCTGATTTGTATATATCTAATTATCATGTTGTACCCTTTAAATATATACAATTATATTTGTCGATTATCCCTCAATAAAGCTGGGAAAAAAGAAGAGGGAGTGGGTGGATTGGGAGCCATCTACTTCAGCCCAGTATTGCACAGTGGAAAGGACATCTGGACTCTGTCAGCTCGCTCATGTCACCTGGTCCAGGTTACTTAATGTCTTGGGATCAAGTTTCTTCTGCTATTGAAGGGAGATATCCACCTCACACCATTGTTAAGGGGATAAAATAAGGTTAGAGGTGGGTGTGCATAGTTTACACAGCACGTCACAAGTCCCAGAAGCAAGTCCTTTCTGGAACTGTAAGACATCTCACTGATTCTTATCTGCTCGTCATGGAGGAGGTGCTCTCTCCCAGCAGGTAAGCCAGTCTCTGCTGCATACACAGAAAAGCAAGGCAGCATCTCCCACTCCTGTTCTCCACCTTCTCAATAGTCACTTCCCTCCTGAAATGCCCTGGTATACTCCCCTCCTCTCTTCCAGTCCCTGGGCCAAATCCTTAAATCACTGTAGATGGTTGATAAATGCCTTCATCTCTGCCTTGCAGATGCTTTCTCCCGAGTTATCTTAACCAGGTTCCTTTATCACTCATACGTTGTCCTATTCTGGTTTTGCTCTCGCTGAGTGGTCACTCTTTTCTCAACTTTTTGTAATGCGTAACTTTGACCTCAATTCAAGAACACTCAGATTGTTCTTCTGGATATAAGTAAGAGCCTGAAGGAGTCTCTTTAGATGTTTCCCTCAAATGGTATGAGATTAAATGGCATTAAATCAAAATGGCATTTGATTAACCATAGGAGCAAAGTGGTCTGGTTGAGATAATATTAAAATAGGCTGCCTGGGGAAGATGGTATAGAGCAAAATAGGAGCAGGCTGTTAGTGAATCTTCCCTTCTCCTACCTGCCTGGTTTTCAAGTGTATTTTCACCATCCATTTCTCCACTCTACCCAAGACAGCTTCTTTTCTATCCTCCCAACAAACCTATATGTCTACTCTAAAACTATGTGTTAACTGTTTACTTGGTACCAAGCCCAATTCTTTATACAGGTTATCTTGATTAATTTTCACAACCCTGTGAAATCAGAATTATTATTTCAATTTTATAGACAAAGGACCTGAAATAGAGGATCTAAATAATATGCTTAGGGTCCTGTAGCCAGGTAGTAGAAGAGTGGAGATTTGACCTTGGGTGCAACTGATCCCAAGGTTTGCTACCTTAACCATGAAATTACACACTTTTTGATAAAGACCAAGTCATGGCACATTTCTTTATTGATAGAAGTTAGAATTTTCAGCCTGAATCCAGCTATTGGGAACTCTGCNTAGACAAAGGACCTGAAATAGAGGATCTAAATAATATGCTTAGGGTCCTGTAGCCAGGTAGTAGAAGAGTGGAGATTTGACCTTGGGTGCAACTGATCCCAAGGTTTGCTACCTTAACCATGAAATTACACACTTTTTGATAAAGACCAAGTCATGGCCCATTTCTTTATTGATAGAAGTTAGAATTTTCAGCCTGAATCCAGCTATTGGGAACTCTGCGGTCACACACACACACACACACATTCATTCATGAACTTAAAAGGCACCGAATCTTAAATCTTAAACTCTTGGCTTTCCTTTTTTCTTTTCTAGATCACTCACCTATCTCCCTATCAAAGTAATCCCATCTCAAGCTTTCAGAGGACTTAATGAGGTCATAAAAATGTAAGTAAGATATTGCATATCAAAAGACATTTATAACTGAAATAAACTTTTTTCTCAGAGAACACAGAGTTGAAAAGTGGTAATTTTTCCAGGAGAGAAACTGTTGTTTAGGAAACCCTAGTATTTTTATCTTTAAAGTACAAATAATATCCAGGGACCTTTGAAGAAAAGGGATGATTTTCAAGAGTCATTAAAATTCAGGTAATTAACCTTGTCTCAACAAACTGAATGCATTTTGATAGGAGATGATAAACTTCTCCAGCAGAAAAAAAAGATAGATTCCAATCATAAAAACCTCCCTCTGCTAGAGCAGCTGCTCCCTCATATAACATTTTTAGGTAACACCCGCATAGAAGAGAATGTGTTGAAAGTTTATTGTGCATCAGAAGATTATCTTTGTATCTAAATGATAAGTGTCTGACAAATACAGTATTTGTATCTATGTTGATAAAAGGCATTTATCAAACATGTAAAGCAGCCTGATAATGCAATGTGCTCTCAGTGCAATGTGTAACTTCAATCCTATGTTCCTGGGTCAGCTTCTAGGACACAAAAGCCCAACATGGAAAGAGAGTATAGAGTCCAGTATTCCAGCACCCTCCTTATTGTCAGTCTGAGTCCCAGGGCCTCAGAGGCCATTTAGATGTTTCCAGAGAGCATCTTAACAATTTTCAGGGCTTTGAAAACAGATCTGTGCCGGGGTCCAGCCCCGGTGGATCCAGGGTAATTCGAAGGGGAGACAGAGTAGGCGTCCTAGGAAAAAACTTATTTAAGTACAGATATAGAGAGAGATTAGAAATGGATAGTGTAGCAGGAAAACTAGTGGAGAAAAAGAGGCTGAATAACTTGGTTTACGTGGAATACCAATCACCACCTACGTAGGCCACAGGCATCATTCCATTCTCCTNGTCCTAGGAAAAAACTTATTTAAGTACAGATATAGAGAGAGATTAGAAATGGATAGTGTAGCAGGAAAACTAGTGGAGAAAAAGAGGCTGAATAACTTGGTTTACGTGGAATACCAATCACCACCTACGTAGGCCACAGGCATCATTCCATTCTCCTGAAGGAGAGGAGGCACTGAGGCCTCCCAGTCCGATCTTAGAAGCCCAGGCAAAACTAGCAGGCTTGGTGAGTACCCACATTCCAGATGGGAATTCAGCCAGAAAAATGGGGAGCAAGAAAGAATGACATGGGGGAATCAGTCGTTCCAGAAACTGATCCCATTTCTTTATTTTTCAGGTTTGCTTATATACTTTTTGTTATACATAGGGATGAATAGAGAGTCATGTGGGGGTCAGCAGACCTGACCTTTGTCAAAATCAGGTGCTTCATATAAAATTACACAAAGGTCTTATGGGTTTACATCATCTTCTGGCCATGAGGCCTGCTGACATTTTATGGCCCTTTCTGATAACGGTCAGTCAACCAGAAAACTTATTTTTTCCAGGGGTGATTTTTTTTAAACCAAGTGCCACCCTCCAAATAAAGTTGCATTCCTATAGGGTGAGGGTGTAGTGGGTTACAACTAAGAAAGGAATTTACTGAGCCTAAGGTTTAACATGATTAATCTTAAAGGTTAATACTTATTTTTCCTATATGCTAGTTACATTCATTATAAGGGCAAGGAATATGGAGATTTAGCAGCAAATATTGGCTCAACAAATGAAAACCTTTCACCAGTATTTCCCTTAAGATCTATTTAGTCTTAAGATAGTGATAAAGTTACATTTTTGCATAGCAAGGACACAGTGATTTATAACAAAGTACAGTGATCTATAACAAAAGAGAAAATTCATTAACTCAAAAAGTCTAGTATTGCTAACATGAAAAACTACTATATTTCCTTTTCTATATTCCAAATACATTGATTAATATATTCCCAGGTGCCTAAGGATATGGAGGCCTGGCGGCAATCATTGACTCAACAATGAGAAAAGCCCTATGCTAATTAAGACTTTCAAAATACTCCAAACTCTCT
>SJYX01001247.1:218048-321538 GCA_006410675.1 Oreotragus oreotragus | reverse complement strand
CTTCAGTGAATGTTAACCCTAGCATTTGAGACTTTTTTCTCAGCTGGCAGCAAATGGTAGCTTATATGGGGATTTTAGGGTAACACTGACATTACCCACATGCTTGGGGGTGATATATGGCAAAGTTGGTTCCTTTACTTTTGTGTCTCTTTAAAAAAAAAATCAATTCATTCACTTATCTATTCATTCATTGATACCCTAAATGCCAGGCTATATGAAGCCACTAGGGACTCAGGAGTGACTAGGACATAATCTCCGTCCTTAGTCTGCTAACAAAGTGAGGAAAATGGTCAAATACAAACAGACAGTCACAACCCAATAAGGACACTTCATGCAGGAGCTGACCACTCTGCAGCTGCCTCAGAACAGGGAGAGGGGTAAAGAGTTAAGAAACCAGGAATCCTAACCTAAATTAAAACCTCACTAGAGTGATGGAGTTGAGAACCCAAACATTTTGATCCTGATCCCGAATCTTCTTATAAGCACTATTTGCCTCTCCTCTCAGTTTTAATGCCCAAAGCTATAAAACAAGGGAATCTAACTGGATTTCCCCAGAAGGCATGTCTACTTCCAACAATCTGCAACTCTGAGTCCATAGATAAATAAGCAAAACTGTCACACCAACAAGAAATACTGAAACTTGCATTTCAACTGCATCTGGGTTGCAGGTGCCCATTCGTGCTCCTAGAGGGAGGTGTGGGCACATTATGATGTGAGGACAACTTAAGGCATCCCTGTTCTTTTTTAAAAGGACACACTGGAGCCCCCCCCTCCCCTCCAACATTGTTGGGTCAAGCACACAGCTTATTATCATGCAGAAACAATCATTTATTTCATGCTTCTTTTTCTTTTCTCTCTCTCCCCTAGTGAAATCTCTCAGAGTGATTCCCTGGAAAAGATAGAAGCTAATGCCTTTGACAACCTCCTCAATTTGTCTGAAATGTAAGCATCAGCTAACAGATAGTTTGTTGCTGTACACTATTACCCTCGCTGGCTGGAGCCCACTCAGTATTTGTATTCAAGCATCCATAGCTAGAAATCCAAGAGGAAAAGACTACAGCAATTACTAGGTCTGGGCAGGCACTAATTTCTGTCACTGCAGTGTCCTGCAGGTTGCCATGGTGACAACTGCTTCTCCCTGGGAGCTGTATAAACTCTGAAACATCACAACACAAAGTGGGAAATTAAAATTGACATTGTGGAGTCCTGCCAAGTAGCTCTTACCTTATGGAAGGAAGGGTATGGAGTCCTTGAGGTGGTAGAATATTTAGAAAGGAGCTTAGAGATCATGAATTAGTTCACTGGGCATATTCATTTATTTAGAAAATGGTTCTTAGAAACCTACCATGTAAAAGTGTTTGACGTGTGTATGTTGGATTTGTTGTTGTGATGTTTTTGAACTGATTCTTAATAATAATCCTTTCCAAATTATCATTTTCTTCCAATTTACAAAAAAAAGGGGGAATGGGAGAAGACTAGCTTGATTCAGTTTTCAGAAGTCACACAGCAAGTTAGCGCCCGAGTTAATAAGACTAGAAATCAGGTCATGTGACTCCTAAACCAGGCGTCTTACTGCTGCCTAGTGTGGCCCAAATCTGAACGTCTACAAGCTGCATCAGCAGAGGGGTTTCCAAAGTTAAGGAAGCAGAAAAGATATTAGCAACAAATATATTTTGAGCACTTGTGCTCAGCCTTTATTTCCTCTAGATTGTGTCATTTAATCCTTGCAGCTGCCCTGCAAAGTGGGGTAATTATCCCTTTTGTTCACAGGAAGGAATGGAGGCTCAGAAGGGTTGGTAACTTGGCCAAAGTGGCACCTTCGACAATGCCAGGGCTGGAATTCAGCCCCAGCCCATGTCTTCAAAGCTTGTGCATTTTCCACTGTACCACAAGGCCTCCCTATGAATGGTCCGATTAGCAATCATCTAGAGAGGATAATGAATTAATAAGTATGTGGGTACACATGTCCAACTAAGGGTCAAATGATCCTGCAATACAGAGGAGGTAAAATTTACATCTCCCCCAAGAGACAACAGTGTAACCAGGGAAGTGAGACTGATTCATCAAACAGAGGGAAATCCAAAATACCAGGTATTTAAGTGCAAAAGGCATAGTCCGGACTTCGCTGTTAAGCAGAATTTCATGGTGGGAGTAAGGCAGGGGAAGGTCATTTCTGTTACAGCATTTCCATTATCAGTCCTACCTGGACCTGGAAATCTGAAAGTCTGCAGTTTTAACAGACTTCCCAAGCAATGTTGAACCACAGCAGCTTGAGATAAATAAAACTGCTCATGATGTAAAGCAGCTTTATTTAATAGATAAAGATATCTATCTTCATATAGATATAAAGATAAAGTATCGATTTATTGATAGAAAAAGAAAAATAAAGTGCTCTAAGGGAAAGAAGGCCCTGAGGCTAGAACATCAGCTCCCCACAGCTCTCTTTGCCTTGTTTACAGCTGGATCTCCAGCACCTAGAACAATGCCTGGCACATGGAGGTATTCAATAAATGTTTGTTCAATGAACGGATGGATGAGTGGTCAGATTCCAAAAGAGTCTTAAGAAATAGAAGTTCTTTCCATCCTACCCACCTAATGTCTTATATGGCCCAAGACTGCTTGACTTAGTTGTTGCAAAGTTAATTACAACAAAACAGCCACTCACCTCTAAAGAATCAAAGGGACGTAAAGGACAGAAATAGGCGCCACGATGGGAAACTACAGTAAGGCGGAACACACACTAGACTTGGAGTTGGAAAAGCTGTGTTCACCTCCAAGTTCTGCTGCTTCTCAGTTCTGTGATTAGAGACCAGTCATCCAACTCCCTGATTTCATCCGCTGTTGTCAACACTGGGAGGCCTTACTGTGAACCAGACACACACATTTACTGTTCAAAGCCCACTCTATGAGGGAATCAAGCTTTAAGTGATACATCCAAGGTCATACAATCAGTAAAACCAGCCTGTTAAACCAAGCTGACACCGGAGTCCATCCACCTAACCAATACACTAGATTTTCTCTACAGAACAAGAGTGATTATCATTTCCTTCAGGGGCTGTTGCCTGGGTTTAAAAAGGCAGAGGCATTTACTGACCTTTTACTGAATCCATAGTAGACAGAATTCAGTAAATGTGGCTGCTTTTCAGAGTCCCTGGGGAACTGGGAAGAAAGGCAGTAGCGCCCCGCAGTACTGCAGCTGTACTTTTACACTTTGCCAAGCCCTGCTTTGTGTATTATCTCTACCTATTATGTTACTCTCTCCCCACCAACCTGTGAGGCAGGAGAAGTGCTATTATTATTCTAATTTTACAGTAGGGAGCACTAGCTCAGGGACGTTAGCAGGCCTGGCATCATCACACAACTAATTATCTATAGAATGGGTGTAAAAACCCCCAAATGCAAGCCCCTGGTGTCAGCCCCGGGCTATTCCAAAGGCTGAGTGCCCATCTGAATAACTGGTCAGTGTGACTGCCAGCCACTACGAAGATGACCAGTTTGTCTCCAAGAGCAAACAGCCAATTCGTTCATTTCTCTTGAGAGTGAAATTGCCCATCACCCCCAGTGTGCTGGCTCCATGGCTGGGCAGGACCTAGCTGGCCAGGAGCCCTGGATGTTGGTTGTTACTCGGGGGCAGGAAGGAGAGCAGGGAGAATGGAACAGACTCCCAGTTATGATGCTTACACTTCTCTCAGCAAGAGGTTGAAAGCAGAACTTCCTGGCAGTAGCCAACTGGCTCTCATCATCCCGTTTCTATCCCGAGGGTCTCGGGAGCACCCCTCAAGCGCAAGAAAGTCACTTGATTTTGTTGACGCCACTCTCAGCCAGCATCCTCTGGTGGCCATAGCCTTGTGCAGTCCAAATAAAGCACGCCTATTAAACTGCTGCCTGTTTCTCCATTTCTCTTTACAGACTGGTCCAGAACACTAAAAACCTGGTGTACATTGAGGCTGGCGCATTCACAAACCTCCCTCAGTTAAAATACCTGTGAGGAATTTTCGTTTTTAAGCAATAGGGGCAGGGGATATGGGCATCTGATGAAAACTTAAACAATTAAAAGGTTGGGAAGAATTTTTATACCACATACTTAGCATTATTTGCATGTCTGTCTTCAGCTTTCTGATTAAAAGCTAATCAGCATTTCCAATTAACCACTATGCTGGGTACTTTTGAATACATGTTAGTGCTTCCCAACATTTTCTTTGTCCCAAACATCCAAGAAGGATATCACCCCCTTGCAATGATTTTCAAAGTGATGGTGGGCATAGGGCAGGGAGGTCAGGACACTTTGAAAAGGGTAAGTCGGGATCTCTAAGGTGAGGTGGTGATACAGACAGGGCGTAGGTGAAAGTAGGGGGAGCAATTCTGATTGGCCCCCATCCATGGTTAAAAATTCCTGACCTCATTTCCCTCATGTGTTTATTCATTCACTCAGCGAATTTTAAAGTATTGCCTTGAGGTAGGCCTTGTGCCATATAAACCAAATCATTATTTTCTATTGCCCATTAAACCTTATTAAGCCCGCTAGTTAGCATTATAAGTTGAGTACCACTGTAGCCTAGCAGATTCATCACCTTGCCAGCAAAACAAGAATCCCTGTAACGTGATACAAATCTATAAATTAGTCACCTTGGATCTTCTCACATATCAAGTAATCATTTATTCACAGAGAAAAAAATGAACATTTAACCCTCTGATATAGATGTCCATTCTCTCTTCTTCCTGATGAATTAAATTTCATAAAATCCCCAGAGGATGCAAAGTCCACCACCTCTAGCAGCCCTGCCCTGGGCCACGAGCATAGCCCCTTTGGCCGCTCTAACTCTAGATGACAATTCCTAACCCAAGTGTGCTGCTTTTCCAGACCTCCAAGGGATCTACAAGACGCATAAGCATCTGCAGTATCAAATACATCGGCAAAACATAAGAAAATCCCAAAAGCACATTTGACCACTGCAGCCCCTTGTTATCACTGCTTTTATTAAATAGCATCTCCACCCCTAAAACACAATATTCGCCCAACCCAGTACGCACTGCAGTCCAAGCCCACCCTGCCTTCACCAGTCACAGAGAGGACAAGGATTCCATGTGATCTGGGGCAACAGGTAAGGAAGAGAACCAGAGAGAGCCAAAAGAGAAACCTGGATTCCTTTCCTCATCACCAGAGTGCCGGGCAGTTCAGTTCAGCTGTCCACAGTCCACGACTGGTGAATTTAAAACTCGGCTGGGAAGATCCAGATGGAAGATCTTGTGTAATAAAATATCCTTCAGTTGAACTTATCACTGAAGTCTCACTCCTCTTTGAAGGCTAAGTAAAAGGTGGGAGGAAAAGAGGAAGAGCTTTGAGTGGCTCCAAAACCAAAAGAATGTTCCATGATCAGTGAGATACAGGGAAGAACTCCCTGAACTGTAAGGCAGCTAAGTAAACGGAGATTTTTAATAATGAGGATATGATTTCTCACATGGAGATTAATCTTCCTGAAGTGTTTGTGTTAAAACCTGATCTAAAGTACAGAGATGCTTTCTAGAACCATTAAGAACACAGAATACACTAATTAGCAAAAGGAAATGGAATGCAATACACTGGGAAATAAAAAAAAAAAGACAGGCTGGAAATACAAATGCAAATGAAAGAGAACGAAGAGTCTGACCCCATCCCCTAGATCTCTAAAAGGAGCAACTTCCCCCATAGTGTTAGGGGCTTTTAAATTCTGATCCTCAACAGCCAGAAGTGTTACTGATAAAGCCAAGCTCCACATTTTTAAATCGAATGTGAAAATAGTTATCTGCACAGTGTCTTTCTACTGTTTTTATCTTTATTCCTTAGTAACAATCCCCTATACTCACTCTGCCCACATTCCCATCCTGCCCCAAATCACAGAAGCATCTGTAACACGGGCATCCGCAAGCTTCCAGATGTTACGAAGATCTTCTCCTCTGAATTTAATTTCATTCTGTAAGTACCAGGCTGATTGCTATGCATAACAGTTTCCTATTTGCAGCTGAAATTTAGAAAGTAAATATTTCTCATTTCATTCCTCAAGGGAAATTTGTGATAACTTACACATAACCACCATACCAGGAAATGCTTTTCAAGGGATGAATAACGAATCCATAACGCTGTAAGTAAATGTGCAAATTCAGGCCCTGCCATGCAGCTCCTACTATTCCCACTTCTAGCTTGAGGTGGGCTCTCTCTTGTCTTTCATCATGTTCCTAACTCGCTGCTGACATTCTTTCTGACCTAAAATGCCAAGGGTGAGAGGAGTCGTGTGGGATGGCAGCTAGGTCATCTGTTCATATGACAACCAACCAACCCATTAAGTTCAAAATTATGCAAATGGGCCCTGAGCATTTACAGTGACCGAATTTCCAACTGATGAAATTGTTCACCACATCGATGGACTGCTCTGAAGCTAAAAAGAGACAGCCTGGAGGGGAGTGACTGCCCTGGTGAAAAGAGAGCACAAAAATTTCAAGTTTCAACTGAGAAGAGGTTGGAAGGATACTCTTCAAGGGAGGCAGAGTAGCTGATCAAAGGACCCTGCTCTTTCTCTCTCTTTCTCTCTCTCTCTCAGTCATTTTTCACCTTCTCCTTGGAACCTGCTTACTTTGTTTCTGAAGGAACACCAACTATGCCCATTCCCCACATCCTTCCATACTTGAAAATAACGTCTTCTCATCTGGCAGTCACTGATCAGGTTACCAGGCTCACAAGCCTATCCCTTCCATGCTCTTTCCTAAGGCCTAGCTACTAAGCATATGGTCCATGGACAAGCATCTATAGTGTCTTCTGAGAGCTGGTAAGAAACGCAGATTCTCAGGCTCATCCCAGACCTACCAACTCAGAATCTGCATTTTAATAAGATTCGAGTGATTCACATCACATTAAAGTTTGAGGGGCATCATGCTAAGATAACCCAACTTATTCTCTTCACTGTACACCTGCCTGACTTCCTTCCCATTAGATCCCTGCCCTCTTCACATGAGCCACCTTCCTTTGCTCCACCATTCAGAGGCAGAATCCTGGGCACCATGTCTCATTTATCTCCAAAGCCCGGTGACCCGTTTTCAGCTCTGCTCCCACATCCACATGGCAGGATCATGATAAGACAATTAATGACCTTAAATGTTCTTAAAGAAAGAGAGAGCATGTGTTGATGACCCAGAGATGAGGAGCTAGTTGTGAAACAAGAGACCATCTCAGAGGATTGTCTTTTATACAATGGATTCTAGAAATTGGTATCAATGGTACACTGCATTTGATTAGTAATCTTAGTGTGTGTAAGTATAATTCAACACATACAGTTATCATGTTACAAAGCTGTGGCCAATACAGCCTGGACTCAAGAGTGTTGCAATCAAAAGAATACAGAGCAGCAACCAAAAATAGTTTCAAAATAACTCAAATTCTTATCTTGCATCTCTTACACATCAGAAAGGAGACTAGATCCTAGAAAAACTTCTCTACAGTCTTTCTACTCCTCCACTTCCCTCAGGTACTGTAGCTCCTCTAGCTGTTCATAAAGCCTTTCTGACTCACCATCACCAATGGATCAGGAACTACTCGTTCATTATGTCCCCTGTCAGAAACAGGGCATTTACAAAGCACTGCACGCCTTAGGCGGGGAAGGCAATGGCACCCCACCCCAGTACTCTTGCCTGGAAAATCCAATGGACGGAGTAGCCTGGTGGGCTGCAGTCCATGGGGTCGCTGACAGTCGGACAGACTGAGCTACTTCACTTTCACTTTTCTCTTTCATGCATTGGAGAAGGAAATGGCAACCCACTCCAGTATTCTTGCCTGGAGAATCCCAGGGACGGGGGAGCCTGGTGGGCTGCCGTCTATGGGGTCACACAGAGTCGGACACAACTGAAGTGACTTAGCAGCAGCAGCAGCACGCCTTAGGATTTGGTGTCTTTCTATGTCTTTATCAAGGACACAAAAGATATATATGATCTATGTCTTTGGGAAGCTCACAATCTCAGTGGGAGAAAACACAAAAGAATAATACAAGCCAGTAGACATTCACTCGAGTGTGTGGTACCCAGAAATGAGAAGTCTTGGAGAGGTTCTCTTGGGCTGTAGACGTCAGGCTGCGGACCTGAGTGAGACCTTGCAGAATCAGTAACACTTGTATGAGTAAATATGATGAAAGTGGCTAATATTTATATAGCACTTATTACGTGCCTACACTGTTCTAAAGTACTTTTTAAAAAACTCATTTAAATCTTGCAACCCTACGAGGTAGGGACTGTCCACCCCATGTTTAGATGAGGAAACCAAGACACTGAGAAGTTAAGTGATTCAGCCCAGGTCAAGCTTTAGTCTCAGACAGTCTTGGCTCCAGAGTCATGGTCTTAACTGTTAATGTGGTACCACATACTGAGAAAAGGGGGGTGAACATTCCAAGTGAACATGAGCAAAAGCATGGTGGTGGGAAAGAGGAAAAGAGGATGAGGCATATCCATTGGCAGTCGGAAAAGACATTGAGATGAATGGGGGGGAGGGAGGAGGAAACACTGGATTGCAGAGGGTTTTCAGTGCAGGGTTAAGGGGCTAACAGCTTAGAAATAACCCTGAAAAAAAAATCATTAAGAAGAAACCACTCAGTTGAAGAGCTTTTATTCAAAGATCACAAATAGCCAAGACTTTCTTTGATTCTGACCTAAATCTGAAAGTAATCAGGAAAAGAGTAGCAAGTACTCCTCCCAGATATAAGCACAGCCATGGGAGAGGAGTGCAACGAGACCAGAAGAGCGAAGATGTGGAAGAAGACCAATAAGAAAATGAACGTTGAGATAAGCCATAGGGGTCTATGAGTTTACACGATGGGGCCGTGCCACCAAACCCAAGGGAAAACCAACGATCTCTTCTCACACGTCACATTTCAGCATCTTGTACACAAGAGCTGCACAGTGTTTTTATTAGGGGCCATTAACTTATGTTAGTTATGATTTTAAGGAGAACAGTGCCTACCAGCAGGGTGTAATTGCCCCACTTCTGAAGTTAACGAGGACTGCGGCCCCATCTCTCCCGGGGAGCCCATGAGGGATTGTGCCTCCATCTCCCTCCTCACTCTTGGCCCTTCATCTCGAAGGGAGTGATTAGTCATTTGCTTGGCACTTATTCTCAGCTGAATGGGTCTTTCTGTACATGAAGGATCATGTGGAGCACCCCGCTGGAAAAGGGTATTACATTCAAAGAGGAAAACCTTATTTCCTCAGCTATAAAGTTCAACTCTCTAATTAGAAAATAATGAAGGCAAGCCTTCTCTTCTCATTATTAGTAGTAGTTGAGATTTCGCTTTTTATGGAAGCTTTCCTGCCCTCCCTCCGCCCAGATCTTTACCAACTGTGAGCTCTTTTAATGAAAACAAAACACTGCACTTGATGCTGGAGAAGCTCAGTGGGGCTAATGCTAAAACTATGCATTATGTTCTTATGTCCCTTTAAAGCCATTTGGCTTTTCATTAAATCTCCTCAAGAGGCTACCTTGAAATGCCCCCCACCCTGAATGAGCAGGATTTGGCTGTGCCACCTTTACAATGTTCTAAATGACTTGTCATACCAGACTCAAAAAAGGAGTCCACCTTGATTCACATCTGAAGTCCTCACAGAGAAGGAAAGGTCATGGCAATCAATTCTCTGAGACCCTTCAGAGAAGGGTGGCCTGGCAGAGGAGGACGAGATCCCTGGCTGCACCCGGGATGGGCCACAGCTGGGAGACTGTTGGGCCCTGAAGTAGAAAGCCTGGGCATTAGTCCTGCCTCTAAGTCCACCCAGTTTAAGCCAAGTCACAGACCGCAACAAACTTTCCAATGGGACTATTCATACCTCCTTGTGCAAATTCAGTTCAGTCACATTGTGTCAACTACACTTAAAAGCTCATATTCAGCAAGCCGATTATTTCAGACCATCATGAAAACGTGTCTCATCATCTCTTTTTAAATACTTTTTTTTTTTGAAAAATTTAACTGACAAATAGAATCACTCTTCATTTGTCTCTCCACTGATGAAAGGAGAGAACAGCACTCTGAACACCCTGCACATCTTACCTAGTTTCACCTACTGTCATCATCTTGCCACATCCACTCCGTCTCTATATATGTAAATATACACAACACATTTCCCTTTTGCCAAACCATCCAAAAGAAGTTTATAGACATGATACTTCCTACCCAAATATTTCAGCATGTACTTCCCTAAACAGAAACATTCTCTGCAACTACAACACCATTACACTTAAAAAAATCAACATGGATTTAATGACATCATCCAACTTACAGTCTGTATTCTAATGAAAATGTCTTGGACAGATTTTTTTAAAACTCAGAATTCAAATATTATCCACAGCATTTTTGCTGTTATGTCCCTTAGTCCTCCCAACCTCACCCCCTGGGAACCACCCTCCTGTCTTCCTCTGCTCTGCAAAATACAAATTCCAGTTGTCTGGACTCCTCCAACTATACTGTCCTGATTAGATGTTAAATGTCTCCCTCTGCATCAGACCAGGAGGTGCATCATGTCACACGATGCCGCTCCTTGGCCATTTGGCTACAGAGGTACTGCCAGACCTCTTCACTGTAAGGGCATATTTCTCCCTTTGTCATAATTCAGCAAACCATCATGGGATACTTTGAGTTCGTGTGACTATCCATTGGCCAATAACCTTTCACCCAGTGGTTTCAGCATTCATTCATTACTCAGTCATTATAGAGAGCTATAAGATGGTAATTTTAAATGTATCCTCCTCTACATTTATTACCCAGAACTCTTCTGTATAAAAATGTTTCTTTTTTTCTTCATTCTCCTCTCTTTCTCTTTCTTTTTTAACTATCACTACAAAACATGGATCTTTCAAAAATGTTATTCAATGTATTGTTCTCCATTGCTATCATTGTTATTTTGAATGCATGTCACCCTTTTATTGTTGCATATGGTAAGCTGGCAGGAACTTGGCTGTAGTGGAGGGAAACATGAAAACTCAGTACTGCTGAAAAACAAGAGGTGTGCTCATATCAGAGAGAGGAATTCCTTGCTACAGAGAATGTGAGTTGCACAAATATGGAGGAGTTCTGATGAACACCCAAAACTAGGGTCATGGCAGCATCTAGCAGTGACCAGAGTTATCCACACAACCACTGCCAGGGCACCCACTGAAGCAGCGTCTTCATGCAAGAAGTATTCAGATATAAAAGGATTTCAGCAAAGTATTGTAAGAAGAAAGAGGTGATTTTAGGATCCCTCTGTTTTAGGATGGTGTTTGCATGGTCATCTGATAAAAATTGGCTTACAGATATACTACCAAAGGGCAGATTTTCTAGAAGAGTGTGTTACTGATTCCACAAGGTCTGAGTCCACCATGCAGCCTCTCTGATTTCTCTAAGCCCAGAGAACTTCTCCAAGACTTCTCATGTCTGCACACCACACATGCTCACAGGGAATGTCTCCTGGTTTGTATTATTCTTTCATTACTTCATGTTTTCACTCACTGAGATTATGATCCTCTCAAGGACATGGATGGAGGAGGAAATAGCAACCCACTCCAGCATTCTTGCCTGGGAAATTCCATGGACAGAGGAGCCTGGCAGGCTACCATCTACGGGATTGCAGAGTCAGACACGACTCAGTGACTAAGCATGCAAGGACATGGATCTTACATATCTTGTGTCCTCAATAAAGATATGGGAAGACCCCAGATCCTAAGTTATGTGATACTTCACCATTCAGTGGGGGCAGTCTTTGAGACCCTGAGCACCTATAAACCTAAGCTAAGCTTTCTTCTTTGAAATCATTCAAAACCAAGTTGGCCACATGATCTGAGTGGGAACTATGGCAGAATGTCTGAGACTGCTACTATAACCCCAGAAATACTTTTAAAGCCCCAGGAATAGTTGGGGTTTGCTATAAGGCAGCATTCAGAATTAGAGTGTCATCTGTGATGAAGTTCTAAAGCCCGAATCATATTTTGAATAAAAAGGTGCCACTCTCTCTGAGTCACAATTTCTGAGTCACATTTGAATAGAGAACCTAGACAATGCTTTAAAGTAAGGTGCAGTTATTGTAATAGATGAAAGAGAAAAATTCATTTCTATGCCTGTGACAGCATCCTCAAGGCAAAGGAAGCCCCCCTCATTTAATTCTGACACCATGATGTTTTGGAGAAAAGTGATCTGAAGTGACTCTCCAGATGTTTTAAAGGGCATTTAAAGCATTCTGCAGGCTGACAGCATGAGGTTTCCCACTCACATCTGTAATTTCTCCACTCATTTAATCAAAACAAGGCAGCACATTCTATTGTCTGCAAATGTTAAGAACAGAGCCGAAGAAAAGGAGCTGAAAAGGAAACAGTGAGCCAGATTCTTTGGAAGGTTGGAAGAAGCAGAACACAGAGTATATTAAAAAAAAAAATTTTTTTTTAAGACAGGAAAAATGTTCAAATACAAAAATGCAATGATGCCAATATAGACCAGAGGTGGTTGAGGGCCCCCAGGGAGTGAGTACATTTGGAGCAGCCCAGGCCTTTGAGCTGACCTGCTCCATCCGGGAGAAGAAAGGCCCCACCTCAGTAGAGGAAAATGACAGTTCAATTTAACAGGTCACTGCATTTCAGGACAGGCTGTTCAGAGCATGGGAGGGGACATCTTTCCCTCTGTTCTGCCAGAGATCTGGAAGCCACTCTTAAATATGATTATAATAATCATCATAAGAGCAACACACTAAGCATTTACTTTGTTCCAGAACCTAGTTCTAAGCACTTAATGTATGTATACTGTTTTAATCTATACAACAGTCTTTTGAGCTCAAGACTATTATTACCATCCCTGTTTTCAGATCAGGAAGTTGAGACGCGGAGAGGTTAAGTAACTTTCCTAAAGCAACTCAGCTCATAAGGAGTAGAGCTAGGATTTGAGCCCAGGTAAGGCTTGGGTTCAGGGCTTGCAGACTTACCTGCAAGGCTGTGCTTAGAGCAATGGCACTGTAGTCCCCACAAAAAAAGTCAACTGGAAGATCCTAAGATGTCTCAAAAGTAGGATCAGGGTATCACGTAACAGTGGTGAGGACTGGGCATTCAGACAAGCGCTGGCGGCTTTGCTTTGCAGGCAGAGTAGGGGCCACCTTTCCTCCAGTGGAGCTCCACCACTAAAAAGGCAGGACCAGACTCTGGACTTAGTGCTGTCCAACAGACCATCTGATTTGCACCATGAAAACAATGACAGCTGCAGCATCCTATTACATATACCCTAGGGCAAGAGGTCGCAAGGTGGCATGCCCAAAGCTCACTGGGAGAGCTTGCTATGAAAGTGCCTTTGCAGGCTTCTCTGGTGGCACAGTGGTTGAGAATTCGCCTGCCAATGCTGGAGACACGGGTTCAATCCCCGACCTGGGAAGGTCCCACATGCCACGAAGCAACTAATTCTGTGCACCACAACTACTGAGCCTGTGCTCTAGAGCCCAGGAGGCAAAGCTTCTACTGAAGCCCGCATGCCTGTGCTCCACAACATCGAGGCCACCGCGATGAGAAGCCCGTGCCCCACAGCTGGAGAGCAGCTCCCGCGGGCCGCACCTGGAGGAAGCCTGCGCGCAGCGATGAAGACCCAGGGCAGCCAAAAAGTAATTGCTTGTCGAAAAGGAAAGTAACTCATGACAAAATAATATGCATTTCCAAAGAGTGTGCATGGTACTGGCTACCGCGGCCAGGTTCTGACTCTAGGTCTGCAGGGCGCCTCGTCAGTAGGTCTGAGTCCGCATTTCTGGCCAGCAACTCCAGATGATGCTGAGCCAGTGGATGGAGGAGACTGATTTGACAGACAGTCGACTAGACTCTAAAAGATCCAATTTCAAAAGTTCAGAGAAGAGACAGGGATGATTTCTTCATCGAAAAGAGATTATTATAAAGGCATTCAGCCCCTAAGATGACAAGCGGGTGACAAAGAACAATATTCCAAGTGTAAAATAAAAAGAGAATTCTAGCAGGATTGTGTGGAGGAGGTAAGAAGGTTGTGTGTAATTGCACAAGACAACAGACATAATCTAAATATCAATCCCCTCAGATTCTACAATATAGATGGTGAAGGGATACTATTGAAAAATGGCATCCAATAATCCATTACCGAATACAGTTAAGAGCTCATGTGTGAAACTGTAAACACAGGAGAACGCCTGTGAGAGCAGAGGGAGCCAGACAAGGCTCTTTCTCCCGTGGAAGGGCAAGGCTACTGCTGCCGCCAGCCTGTTGACTGAGCTCCTGCTAGATAATAGCATTATGAGAGATCAGGGGGGCTTACAGAATGAATTAAATACGATCCCCTGCAATCTCTGAACTCATTATTTTGTAATCTCTATATTTTCTGAATTTCAGTCTTTAAAAACCATGCTTCAACACTGAGTCCCACCTATATTATATGCTGGTTTGTCTCAGCTGTGTTGATGGAAAGGAAGGGACTCTCCCCACCTCCACACACACACACTATATACATGCATATTACACACAGATAGATACAATGAAGTGAAATCCTGTGCTAGTTTTATTTAATGAAGGCTAGAGAAACCTTGCAGACAGCAGCCACCTGAGGAGCAGGTGGAGACTCTTTGTCATGTCACCCCTTCCAGGCTGCCCCTGACACAGCCCATGCAGCTGCCAGCAACACTGAAAAGCAAAGAGAGCATCTTGCCAGATGCAGAAGCTTAATTTTACATCACAGCCCTTTCTTACTTGAGTCTTAAGTCATTGATTATGGAGAACATACTCAAACATTTCCATTTGAGACTGTGGCTTTCAAACTTGCTTGGCTATGGTTTACACTAAGAAATTCATCTTATATATTACCATTTGTCCATTCAATTCATGTAACATATATACACTGTAATCCTCCCAGGTCCCAGGCACTGTTCTACATACAGGTAATCCTGGAATGAACAGAATGCTTTGAATTCTTGTTCTCATAAAGGTTATATTCTGCTGGGAGAGGTAGACAACAATATAATCATGGGTCAGATGCTGATAAAGTAAATCAGAGAAGGGAGAGGGAGAATGCTGGAATGCTGGGGAAGGGAAGGGTGGTAAATGGGGCAGTCAGGAGAGGCCACACCAGGAACATAACATTAAACATAGTCCTATAGGAGGAGGAAGAGGGGCCCTGTGGATATTTCAGGGAAGAAAAGGCACATCAACCAGCAAAAGTGATGTGCTAGAACTAGCCCCAGTCAAAGTGTGTTCTGGTCTCATTTCTCCCAACTGTGGACTTTAGACAGGCCACTTTCTTCTCTGAGCCTCGTTCCTTCTTTGTAAAGCGAAAGGATGCGCCTTGCTCCTCTCCAGGTTCTTTACTGGCTCTAACATTTCCCAGCATCTGTGTCCTAAGGCATCTTAGAACTAAGACTGGCACTAAGTCTTAGTCTCAGTCTGGGCAGACTAGTATACATGTATGCATACATACACTTTCACGTACATGACATAAACAATCGTGGCACAAACGTCATAAACAGTACTACCCTGATTACAGGCAACGTACCCTAATATTTTCTGGTTTGTTCTATTTCATTTTGTTAAATGCTGATTGCACCCAACTAAATTGATTTCACTATCCAAGGGGTCTTAAATAACTATTCACAGACCCTGAAATCTTGGTTGTAGAACAAAATATGGCATCACTAACACCAAAGATTCATCTAAGGAAAAGAAACAGTAACGCAGTACCGGAGCCTTCTTCTGCCCTCAGCTTTCAGTGATCCGGAAAGCCATACACCCACACTGGCCTGGACAACCAGAGAGAAGACTTACGTGTTAGATGGCTCAAGCCTCCAGTTTCAGTTCTGCCACTGTTTCCTCTGACCTTAAGCAAGCTACACAGCAACATGAAGGCTTAGGCTTCTGATCAGAATGGTGGGAATGATGATGAGGATTAAATCATAAAATATACGTAGAATTTTTTGCATATATTTTATTAAGTGTTTATTAAGTACCAGATATTGATCATTATGCTGATCAATATCAGCATAAACATTTGAAAAATTAGCAGTGGTGCTGGTGGCGGAGGTGGACGTAAACTAGAGCAAGGGAACAGTCTTATCTCAGTAGGCCCTGAGGATCTAAAATGTTAGAAAAAATGAGCTAGATATTATAAATGCCAGTAATTATCTTAGTAATAAATGTCACAGAAAGAAGAATGTGTGATTCCAAACTGTGTTTCTTTCATTTCTAAAGTCTCTCTCCTCCCTCTTCAGAAAACTATATGGAAATGGATTTGAAGAAATACAAAGTCATGCATTCAATGGGACAACGCTGATTTCCTTGTAAGTATGTGCTTGTTTCCCCAGCTCATGAATAAAAATGAAATATTACTCTGGCTACCCGATCACATTCAATCTTCAGCAACTAACCCAGGACAAAAATAAACTTTCAAGTGCCTGGTCCTCAGTGTAGCATGCGTGTTACTAGGCAACTGGCTGACTGGAAACCCCAGAGCACCCTGATATCAAAAACAGATGCAGCCTGGATACACTGAAGTTGACAGTCTGCTGAAATATTCAACACCCTGCTTTAGGCTCCTCCGTCTCACAGCCCTCCCCCCTCTAGTCCCCTCACTTGGGTTGATGGTGTGTTAGAGGCAGCACGATTTCAGTGAAGAAATTCTTCCTCCTGGCCCCACTGCAAAGATGTTGGATAAGGCCATTTACCAGCCTAATCAGCCTCAACAGGCCCACACAGAATCCCATCTCCCTACTGCGAGGGCTGGGGGCAGGGGTGGGTAAGGAGCTCATTTTCCACAAGGTGAGGGAGCCCTGCATTTTCACCACACCCTACCCTGGTGCCCAGTGTGAACAGCCTTCAACTCTAGAGAAGCATCCCTGTTGCTTCCTTCATTGTCCTCAGCCTCTCTTTCTTTCTGTGGCCCCTTTCCTAAAAAAAGTGGCTCATTCACAAATGTTGCAGTACGGGGAGCGGGGGGCGGTGCGCGGGGAGGGATGCATTGCTTGAACCATAACATGTACCAAGTAAGATGACCAAAACCTTACAACACGTGAAAGGCGCAACTAAAGCCAAAGTTGAGGAAAGCAAACAGATGAAAAGGCTTTTATCATTAATAAGTCATATATATAAACCTGGGTTCCCCTGGTGGCTGAGACGGTAAAGAATCTGCTTGCAATGTGGGAGATCCAGGTTCAATCCCTGGGTCAGGAAGATCCCTGGGGGATGGAATGGCATCCACTCCAGTATTCTTGCCTGGAGAATCCCATGCACAGAGAAGCCTGGCGGGCTACAGTCCATGGGGTCACAAAGAGACACAACTGAGTGACTAACACTTCCACTTTTCATGTATAAACCATGGTCTTCACCGTGCTTCTCCAACTTTAACAAACATAAGAATAACATGGAGATTGTTAGCATGCAGATCCCAGGCCCCACCCCCCAGACATTGTAATCAGTAGGTCTAAGGTGGGGCCTGAAAATCTGAAATTTTACCAAGCTCCCTGGAGATGCTAATGCTGCCAGTCTGAAGTTGAGTAGCATAAGTCTATATATTATATACTACATACTTTAATGATAAATATTAATTAAAGACCCTATTATATTGATACCATGTTATGCAGCTTGGTGGCTAAGAAAACAGATCTAAAAGTCACTAACTGGGACTGAAACTTCAATTCCATCATTTATCACCTTAATCTTGAGCAAGTTACTTAACCACTCTAAACCATAGTGTTTCATCCATAAAACAGAGCTGCTAATAGGTTTGTTTGGAGGATACCCCACCAAAATGAAAAGCTCTGTGTTGTATCCTCAGTACTTAGCACATGCGTAGCATAGAGTAGGTGCTAACTTATCATTTGTCACATTACGTTAATTAATTATGAATGAATGATACTAAATATGATTATGTTTTCATGCACTTAACACAGGTCTGGCACATTCTAAGTGCTCAAGAAATGGCAGCTTTTTTAAAAGCTGCCCTTCCTATCATGGAGTAGATTTTCCTTCATTTTCTTGCGGACTTGAATTCAGTGCAGGTTTCACCCTGGCCAGTTGAATCTGTTTCTGCTGAATTAAAATCAGAGGCCTATCCTCTCCAGGCACAGCACTCCCAGATGCCTCATACTGGTATTGACAAGTATTTGCCAGGCATCAGCTGTGTTTGAAGGAACCTTCTATATTTTGAGAGGAAATGAAGATGACTAAGCCCCGGTGTTTGCCCTGCAGGAGTTCACAGCCTAGGAAGAAACACTCCTAAATGGTATGTAAACTGTACACTAAGTAGTTACTAAAACAGAAAGCAAAGTATGGCGCCTGGCCGGAGAGAGGTAAAGTCCTCTGGGATTTCAGGGGCAGAAGAGAAGGGAATTAGAGAAAGCCTCATGAGAGATGCAGACCTTGAGCTGGGCTTAACTTGGACAAGCAGAAATAGAAGGAAAATGCACTATGTTCAGAGGACAAGAAAAGCCCAGAGGAAGGTGCTTGGGATGTGCCCATAGCACAGAAAATAGTAGCATTTAAAAAGTCCTAGATGTGGATCAAGGACAAAGCAGGAAGGACCTTCAATGCTGAGGTGAAGAATTTGGACGGACTCTCTGCTGTAGAAAACAAGCCTTTGAAAGTCCTGGGGTAGAAAGTATGAGGGGGCTGCTCAGGGAAAGTTGGTGGATGGGTTAGCAGGAAGGGCAGAGGGTTGGGAGGGCAGAGGGAAGGGGCAGACCAGGGCAGGCACAGAAGTCAGAAGTACCTGAGGAGAGGGGATACGTGAAGTCCTTTGTGGCCCTGGTCACGTGCACAAGGAAGAAAAATAAGAGGACTGAGTATAAAATTAAGGGAAAGCAACAGATGAGGAAAAGAAGGCAGAGCAAAGTCAGAGGTGAGAAGGCAGCCAGCAGGGCGCAGCTTTGGGCGGTGAGGGAAAGCAGGGCATAAGGAGGGAGGTCCTGGTCAACCCCTTTAGAGGCACTGAAACGCGTGTGGACTAAAAAGGTCCCAAAGTCCCATTAGTATGAATGCCCTGTACCTCATAGTTTCAAGAAAGAGGAAACCAAGATCACTAATCAGTTTGCCAAGAACACAAACCTATTTCATTCATTTATTCACCACATCTATTGAGCATCCCCAATATGTGAGGCTCGGTGTTAAGGGCTGGATCTGCAGTGGTACAGTGGAAACAGTCCCTGCCCTCGTGAAGTTTCTAGCAGAAGAGATGGACCAAAAGGTGAAAAATAAATGAACTCACTGTAGGCAGTGATAAATACCGTGAAGGAAATAACTCATTACTGAGATCTCAGAGACCACAACGAGGAGACTGACTCTAGGTTAGGTGCTCAGGGACAGCCCTCACCAAGGATGTAATATTTAGGCTGAGTCTTAAGGATGACAAGGGGTCAGCCCTGGCAATCATGAGAGGAAGCACATTACAGCAAGAGGGAACAGCATGTGCAAAGGGCCTGAGTTGAGCAAGAAAAGAAGTTGATAAGCTCCAAGAAATGGGAGGAGGCTGGTGTGACTGCAGGGCCATCAGCAAGAGGGACACTGGATGAGATCATCATGGAGATGTGTCAGGAGCAAGGCATCAGGACTGAGGGGCCATGGGAAGGGGTCTGAATTCTCTTCTGAGGGGAAGGAGACCCACTGAAGGGTTTGAGCAGGGCAGAGGGAATAGTCTTCAAAAGAACTGGGCAAAATGTTCCAACTATACAATCCAGCCCCATTTCTGACCCCTTCCTCATGTAGAGGCCTGTCCAGAGCTGTCCAGAACAATGACATCAGAGGACTGCAAAGTCCTCAACTATGCTGCTTACTAAGGCAGATATGGTGGAGGGGAGCAACCTCAGAAGGCTACTCTCAGATACCGCCAGGGGTACCAGAGTCCCTCCTTACCATTCCCTGAGCACCCCCATTAGGGAAGCCTTGGCTGGAATCTGGGGCTTCTCCCACTGTACCTCAAAAGGTCATCCTGCCTGCCTGTGTCTCTCAGGCCTAGATGGCCATGCCACTCGGGAGAGTTCCCAAAGGGACCTGCGGGAAAACATGGTAGATAAATTTGATTTCTTTTTAGCCGAGTTACATAATGCAGAGTTATTGTTATACAGAAAGATCTGAGTTTTAATAAAACATGCGAAAAGCTGTCATAAAATTTGAACAATTAATTTGACCTGGCTGACACGAGGATTATTTGCTCACAGAGCCTGGTTTCAATGATTTATGACCACAACCGAACATAATTAAAACAAACCAAATCAGGAAGAAGAGCCAGGGAGGTTTGGGAAGGAAATTTTCTTTTGATTTAGATTTTAAATAGCAATTGACTCTGACACCCTCATCGCTTTGAAAGTGGAAATATACCCAGGGGATGGGACGATGTGAGACGGACGGGTGCATTGTGATGAAAGGGCTGAAGCTTCCCAAGGAAAATGCTTAGTAGAAGCGTATGGAAAACAGCCACCAATGGGTGGAATGCAGGGGCTTTTGCCGTTTTTAAATGGCAAGGGTGATATGGAGTCTCGCAGAAAGATGATAAAGATGTAAAGCTACGAGATGAGCTGCCTAATTACAAAGGATCTTGCAAGGGAGGGGTAGCGGGTGTTGGTATATTTCTTTCACACTGTAACAGTGCTACTAAACGAATCATGTCCCGTGTTCAAAATCATGCCAAAAATGAATGTACACTGTACGCACTGTTGAGGCTTTTCCAGAAAGTTCTTTGAAATACCACCCTTCTCTTGTAGAAAGAAAGTGATCAAAAGTAAGCTGGCAAGTCTGAGCCCAGGGACTCCTTTCCCAGCGCCCTTGTCCATCCAGAAGGGCCTCTGCTTGGAGACACCACCGTCAGGGCCCAGATGGGAGCTGCTCAGTGAGGCCAGGCCAAGCTGGTCCTGAGAAGTTTACTCTAAGCTGTAGAATTCTGCGGGCAAGAATACTGGAGTGGGTAGCTGTTCTCCAGGGGATCTTCCTTGATCCAGGGATCAAACTCAGGTTTCCTGCATTACAGGCAGATTCTTTACCATCTGAGCTACCAGGGGATCCCCAAAAGGAACAGAAGCCCTCAGGTGGCTACTCCCATTGCAGCTTTTGGGTTCCTTAAGAGCAGTAGCCTTCGACCCTTTTTTTTTTTTCCTATAACACACATACCTAGTGATGATCAGACACATAGCCCAGACTGGTGTAGGAGGCAGTTTTTTATAAGGCTGTTCTTCCTCCCTTTTGTCACCCACCGAAAAAATGTACATGCATGCATGACTGTTGAGGCTTTTCCAGAAAGTTCTTTGAAATACCACCCTTCTCTTGTAGAAAGAAAGTGATCAAAAGTAAGCTGGCAAGTCTGAGCCCAGGGACTCCTTTCCCAGCGCCCTTGTCCATCCAGAAGGGCCTCTGCTTGGAGACACCACCGTCAGGGCCCAGATGGGAGCTGCTCAGTGAGGCCAGGCCAAGCTGGTCCTGAGAAGTTTACTCTAAGCTGTAGAATTCTGCGGGCAAGAATACTGGAGTGGGTAGCTGTTCTCCAGGGGATCTTCCTTGATCCAGGGATCAAACTCAGGTTTCCTGCATTACAGGCAGATTCTTTACCATCTGAGCTACCAGGGGATCCCCAAAAGGAACAGAAGCCCTCAGGTGGCTACTCCCATTGCAGCTTTTGGGTTCCTTAAGAGCAGTAGCCTTCGACCCTTTTTTTTTTTTCCTATAACACACATACCTAGTGATGATCAGACACATAGCCCAGACTGGTGTAGGAGGCAGTTTTTTATAAGGCTGTTCTTCCTCCCTTTTGTCACCCACCGAAAAAATGTACATGCATGCATGCTCAGTCACTTCAGTCATGTCTGACTCTGCGTGACACTCTGGACTGTGGCCCACCAGGCTCCTCTGTCCGTGGGATTCTCCAGGCAAGAACACTGGAGTGGGTTGCCATGCCCTCGTCCAGGGGAGCTTCCCGACCCAGGGATCGAACCCCAGTTGCTTGTGGCTCCTGCATTCGCAGCCAGGTTCTTGACCATTAGCGCCACCTGGGAAGCCCAAGGAGAAATGCACAGCTGAAAGAAAAAGTCCAATGAACGTGCTGAAAGGGGGTAGCTTTGAAAGAACGCTACTTTTCTTTTAAGATTTGCAAACTTCAGTACATTACTATTAACAAACACTGAGCTCTCCAAGGTCACGATGGCTGCGAGCCTGGTACAGAGTGCGCTGCACTTGCACCCTTCCGCCTTGAACCCTGGAGCAGCATTTCTGCCCTGCCCAGCTGCCTGGAGTAAACGTGCACAGCTCCAGGGCAGCAGTGGGAGTGCTTTCAGTGGTAGGACAAAGGGCTCCATTGAGAGACAGGGAAACTGCAGGGAAAGGGCAGAGCCAAACACCCAAGATTGCACAGTTGTGCCAAAGACAAGAATGCCGTTCTTGCATTTTACCTACAGCCCCTCCTTGTCGCCTCCACCCTGAGCACCATGTACATGGGCTGCTCCAAGTGTGCGTGTGCACAGCTTTGACTGTTTACATTTGAGCTGAAAAATCCACTAAGGGCACTGTCTTTCCCCTCAGGGAGCTAAAGGAAAACGCACGCCTGGAGAAGATGCACAACGACGCCTTCCGGGGGGCCACGGGGCCTAGCATTTTGTGAGTACACTGGTGCCGCCTCCCCTCCCTGCACGGTGCACCCCAACAGGCCTGCTCAGGGTGTCCAGTCACGTCATCTCCAGCTGGGTTTGTGGGGGAACCAGTCTCTGCATGGGAAAGAACTACCCTAACAAAGCACCACCCACTAGGGATTGAAACAACAGAACTGTGCTGTCCTGCAGCTCTAGAGGCTCTCAGCAAGCCGGCTTCCTCCTGCGGGCGGCGAGGGAAGGCCTCGGGCCAGACCTCTCCTGGCTCCTGGTAGCTCCCTTTGGTTGTGGCAGTAGAACTCCAGTCTTCACAGGGTATTCGATGTGTTTCTCTGTCTCCAAATTTCCTGCTTTGGACAGAGATACCAGTCATATTGGATTAGGCCCCATCCTCACGATCTCATTGTAACCTGATTACCCCTGGAAAGATCCTATTTCAATTAAGGTCACATTCTGAGGTACTGAGAGTTAGGACTTCAACATATGAATTTGGGTGAAACACAGTTCAATCAGCATCAAATACGGTGGGCCTCTTCACGTGCTGGTAGAGGGGGTCCAGTGTTCCCTGGTATCCCCTCATGAGAATTAAGGCTGAGTGAGCTCCTGTTGTGTCAGGCTCTCTGAGGATGCAAGGAGCAGAGCCAAGTTCCCTCAGTTAGTGGGCATTGAGCATAAGGACACATGGGAACATTAAGAGGAACAGGAGATTGAACCAGTAGTCTCCTGACTACGCCTTGGGAAGCCAGAAACATCCTATAGAAAACAATTGCAGCTACAGCCAGGCTTCAGGGAGAAATGCAAGAGGGCTCCAAACGTGCCGCAGCTCTAACAGCAGAGGCCGCCTCACCTCTCCGCAGAGGTGCCGGCCCGCTACTTCCTACTCTGGCACCCCATCACTAATGCCTTCAAGCATGGCTTGAACACATCCTGTTTACCAGGCACCACGCTGCAGAGACAGTGGTGGGCTCTGGTTGATGCCCTATAAAAAAATTACACTAAGGAGGCGAAAGAACAATGAGCAGGCAAAGTGATGAACAGGCACATGACTTTAAAATGAGAGAAGTATTCAGATGAATGGAGAGAGCAGCGTGGAAGCATTTACACTAACATAGGCAAAATAGAGAGCCAATGGAAATTTGCTGTATGACTCAGGGAACTCAAACTGGGGTTCTGTATTAAACTAGAGGAGTGGGAAAGGGTGGGAGGTGGGTAGGAGTTTCAAGAGGGAGGGGACATAGGTATATCTATGGTTAATTCATGCTGATGTATGACAGAATCAAACCAATGTTATAAAGCAATCATCAATCAACTTAAAATAAATAAATTATTAACAATGAGAAAAGCACTAGAAGACAGTGAGCAGTGCAGTACAGTTCATCTGTTTATTCACCGATTTTTCCAATAACTGTAAGTCCATACTATGTGCCAGGCACTGAATTAGGCATCAGGGAAACGGCAGTGAGTAAGAAAAGACAAATGTCTCTGCCTTCATAGAGTGGGGAAGACGGACAAGGATCAAATGAATAGAGAAAATATGTACTACACCAGATGGTCGTGGAGTGGAGAAACTTAGCTGGCTGGGCGAAGAGAGTTCTCAGGAGGGGCAGTTAGTATTTTCAGGAGGATGGTCAGGGAAGACTGTCCTGAAAAAGCGGTATTTAAGCAAATACCTGAAAGAAAGGAGGGAGCAAAGCTGTGTGCGCATCAGCAGGAAGAGCATTCCAGTTGGAGGAAACCGGGCAGGATCTGCACATGTTAGAAGGACAAAGAAGAGAATAGCGTGGCCGAGTGAGCGAAGCAAGGGAAGGGCCCAGAGCAGGGCAGAGAGATGGCGAGAGCCAGGTCAGGGAGCTTATGGCTACTCTTTGAGTGAGGTGAGGAGGTACTAAGGTTTTGATGAGAGGAAGGAATGAACTGACCCAGTTACTCTTTATACCCCAGTTCCTGCCAGTATCCACTCATGATCTTGTCTACTTTTCTATATTCCCCCATTATTAGCCCCAAACTCTACTTCTTAGCCCCTGCCACTCTCAGCTCCTGACTCCTCCCTAACTCCTCTCTCCTATCAACTCCTGACTTCCTTTGGTTCCTAGCTCCCACCACTATCAACTCCTGTCACCAGTCTGACTCTACTTATTTCCTATTACCCTGAGTCTCTCGACATCCTAACTCCTGCCACCAAAACTCCTTTCTCCACTCCCCAGCTTCTGGCATCATCAGTCCTGCTTCTTCTCTGTTCTCCACGCAACCTCATGATTTCTGCTTCTTCGTGGCTCCTGCTCATTGCTCTCTCTGCTGTCTCTCAGCTTCTGCCATACTACCATAGGGGTCTCTGTCTACACGTCTTGTATTCAAAGTACTCCGGGCTAGCACACCCTACAGGCAGAGTTCTTACAGCAAACCGGCCACCTACTTGGGCAATAAACGGCTAAGGAGAATTGTCTTTGGTCAGGTGCAAGAATCAGTGAGTATGGTTGTAAAACGCTCAGCGTGACAGTTTTCTCTTGAAAAGCTGCTCAGCCTGCCGGCTTAGAAGTGACTGTGAGCCCTGCAAGCATTTACACTGACTTTTTCAGAACAGTGGGACCAGGCCTAGGTTGCTTACTACCCAAATGATTATCTGCATTATACCCTTAGGGTTTAAGTGATATCTATAAGCGTTCCTCCCATCCACACCCCCAAAATATTTCCCCCACAAGTCACTCAGTGAAACTGAAAATCTATCATCAGAGATTTACTCCTTTGTAATAAGACCTTGCCATTTATAGAATCCTAACTTAAAACATATTACTTTCACTCCAAAATAATAAAAACAAAAAAGTTCACCAGTCCTGTAAAGAATCAGGTATTCAATTCCTAATACATCTAAGAGAACAACTCTGTAAAACAGAATGAGAACACTGGTTACCTGAATCAATAAGGGCAGAAAAGCAGTAAGAGTCTGCCATCCCCGAGGCAAAATCTGCCACCCTGAGTACTCCACCAAGGACCAACCCTAGTCATCACCCGTGGTGTCAAGTTCATCTGTCCATCAATCACCCACTGGTCCCGCCCCATGTGCTAGGCACTAAGTATTGGGTCAGGGTGCTGAAGGGGGTTGTGCTGCCTGAAGATCTTCACAGTGTATTAGCAGGAAAACGGGAAGAATTTTTAAATGCCCGCTTATTCTTCCTTCTCACATTTAATTTGTTTGGCATTTTCTTGCACATTGCCTCGGGTTTAGAAAAGCTAAGGGGTTCAGGACCTTGTTTGAAAAACCCTGAGCTTTCCACACAGTTCTGCTTGCATGCATGACTGAGTGTTCACTTGCTTTGGACTGATGAATCCAGTTTGCCTTTAAAGACGGTAGATAGATGATGGCTAATGCCACATAGTGGCTCTTAATAGCATAAGCAGCCTGTGCTTCATGAAAACCTACTCTGTGGAGCTTGATCAACAGAGAGAGAGGCATCTGAAGCCCTAGATACTTCCGCCTGGGGTAGAGCACAGAGCTGATGTTACTGCACGTGCCTGCTCTATCATAAAGCAAGTGGTTATTTTACTTTGGCTAAGTGGAGGGAGGGAGAAGGAGGGAGAACGAAAGCAGGAGAGGAGAGAAAGGGGATTCTAATGGATGGATAGTGGGGTGAATATGAGGGAAAACACAACGTAGCTTTTTTGAATTCAGATCTTAATGAGAGTAACTGAAATGGAGAATCAGGGAGAAAGCAAGATGGAGAAAAAAATGCCTCAGAACCTAGAATGATGCTATTGTTGAGACAAAGTTTCATTCTATGAATCAAATACATTAAATAAATAACTAAGCCTTTCTCTTTTTTTTTTACTTTTCAGGGATATTTCTTCCACTAAACTGCAGGCCCTGCCTAGCTATGGGCTAGAGTCCATTCAAACACTAATTGCCACATCATCCTATTCTCTGAAAAAACTGCCATCGAGAGAAAAATTTACCAACCTCCTGGATGCCACATTGACTTACCCCAGCCACTGCTGTGCTTTTAGAAACTTGCCAACAAAAGAGTAAGTAAAAAAAACAAAAGGTAGAGCCTGCCAAGCTGTGGCAGAAACTCAGATCTGAAACGTGAGTTGGTCAGCAGCTCCCTGCCCTTTTACCGCCTGCCATCTAAACCAGCACCACAGTCACCCATAGTCATGGGGTCACTCTCAGACAGACAAGAAGAAAATGAACTGTCCTGTGCCTCCTGAAAACTGACTCCAAAGAGTCGATTCACCCTGCAGCTAAAAGACCCTTGTCACTTATTCTGAGTTAATTCAATTAGAGCCTTAAATCAGGTTATAATTGCAGTTGCAAAATGACTTACAAAACTGGTATCTCAAAGATCAACTAGCTCTAATCCTTATCAAAGAGCATCATTTCTAAAGAAGTGGGGGAAGTAAGCTCAATAAGGTCAATTTTACCTAATGTCTTAATCTTTAGTTAAAAAAAAAAAGACACAGAACACTACAGAAAGTTTTCACTGCTTTTTTTAAAAGCTATTTCTCTCCCGGCAGAAGACCATCTTCTATTACAGAACAGAATCCTAGCTCCCTAAGGATTAGCTTGGTATGGGAATGGAAAAGGCAGAAGCTCCTGGCTGGTTTGTGGGTTTGTGACCAGTGGTGGGTTGGGGGAGGTGGGGTGGTATTCAATTAATTCATTTCAGTCCAGAATGGAATGGCAGGGTATGAAGGATTTTATTCTTTCCTTAAAGCACTCTCTTCCGGATTTTTTTTCCCACAGTAATGCATACAAAGAAGTCCTTTTTTCACATTGCAGCCCAGTAAACACGACGCATGTAACTGAAATAAAACGGAGCGCTACTTAACTATTTTACATGCGATACACTGATATTCTCATTTTTCTTTCTTTTCCATAATTTTTTTTAACTTTTTGTTCTATATTGGGGTATAGCTGATTGACAAAAATGCTGTGATAGTTTCGGGTGAACAGTGAAGGGACTCAGCCACACATATCCATGTACCCATTCTCCCCCCAAACGCCTCCCATTCAGGCTGCTACGTAACATTGAGCAGAGTTCCATGTGCTGTACAGGAGGTCCTTGTTGGTTATGCTGGTTATCCAGCGTACACTGATGTTCTCTTGTCTATTTTATTTAATGTTTGGTTGCTTTCAACGCTAGTCTTGATTCACCTTATTGCTTTCATGACCCACTAATGGGTCACAACTCACAGTTGGGAAAACGTTGCCCTAAAAGAATATTATACAGCCTAAGAAGATTCTCAAACAATTAATTAGATGAGGCATTAAGAGAGTGTCACTAGAATGCAACTGTTTTTGGAATCAACCTATTTACAATCAATCAACCAGCACGTTATCATCGTACACCCATTTCATACCTCACATAGGTAGGGAAGTATGCATCTACCTGAAGTTTTGGGGGTAACCAAGAAGACAGGCCATTCACTGTGCTCAGAAAGCTGTGTGCCACTAACTGAGCTTCAGAGAACATTAGTTGAGTATTCACTGTGTTCNAACCTATTTACAATCAATCAACCAGCACGTTATCATTGTACACCCATTTCATACCTCACATAGGTAGGGAAGTATGCATCTACCTGAAGTTTTGGGGGTAACCAAGAAGACAGGCCATTCACTGTGCTCAGAAAGCTGTGTGCCACTAACTGAGCTTCAGAGAACATTAGTTGAGTATTCACTGTGTTCCAGAAAAACACTTTGCAGAAATCTGAAGCTACAAAGATAAGAGTTCATCCCAACTATCAGAGCCATGAGCAGCTATTTGGGGACAACACAAAAGACAGCCAATACTTAGGTGCAGTACAGCAAATGTTATGAGAGAGCTGAGAGGAGAAAACAGTACTCTGCGAGAACAGAGGGAGAATTTCTAAATGGCAACAGGGCTTCTGGAAGACTTCCCCAGGAAGTGACTTCTGCTGAGCACTGAAGAAGAGGTAGCAATTAGCTAGACAGGTGTGACAGAAAGCATGCCAAGAAGACGGAACAGCTCTTGTGAAGGCACAAAGGCAAGAGGCCATGGAATGAAAGTCATTCAGAAAAACCAGAACAAGACAACTTATGGTAACAGAGAGGAGGATGAGTGAGGAGACCAGGGAGAGGTGAGCTCTGAGGGGCTCTGAGCGCAAGGCCAAGTTGCTGAGAGGATGAGGAACCACTGGAGAACTCAGAACAGAAGCACTCAGATTTGCTTCTGTCAAGTGGCACTCTGGGCTGTCAGTGAGCAAAGCGGGTGAGCCAACAACCAGGACAACACACCGTACAGATGCCGGTCTGGGATAAGGCTGATGCTGCACGTCTCCACTTTTGTGGGGAAGGAGGCTGCATCCCTCCTGAAGTTACTGACATGTTAAAGCTTTAGTTCAGGGGGGTTTTATTCCAGCAGATAAAAGGAGAGACTACTGCCACCTCCGGGTTAAAAGCGGGAGTGACATCACACAGCTGTGGGCCAGCACTAAGTGAGAGGGTAATGCAGTCACACAGCACTTGTCCTGATTAGGATGACAAGTTTCAACTGACTCCTTCTCTCTCCCTGAAGTCAGAAACCTTGGATGCTAGTGAGGATGGAGAGCATGCGGCTGGGCCAGTGGATGTTTGTGCAAACTCTGGGTCAGCCCTCTGCCCTGCAGCTGCAGAGCCTGGGTAGCCCACGCAGCTGCCTAGGCAGATGGCCTCCAAACTCTCCTTGGTGTCTCTGATTAAAATTCCAAGAGAGAGAGAGTAGACAGAACTGAAGGCCAAGAACAACCACGTTTCCTGTTAATTGTAGACTGGTTCATGTGGAGTATCTCTAAGTATCAGATGCAGAGTCAGCATCAAACACACACACAAGCTCTCTTTCTCACTCCCGCTTTCTCTCACAAGCGAAATAATAAGCTGAGTAACTTCTGAAAGGGAGTCCCATAGGTCAAACAGTCCTTACGCATTCTCTACCACCCTGCTTTTACACAAAGTCATTCCTACAAGGGTTGTCTTGTTAATATTGCTAATAGTGCTAAGTCGCTTCCGTCCTGTCCGACTGTGTCAGCCTCTGGATTGTAGCCCACCTGTAGGCTCCAACTGTAGGCTCCTCTGTCCACGGCATTTTCCAGGCAAGAGTATTGAAGTGGGTTGCCATGTTCTCCTCTAGGGGATCTTCCCAAACCAGGGATCAAATTGGCAGGAGGGTTCTTTACCACTAGCGCCACTTGAGAAGCCCTGTTAATGCTGGAGAAGAATAATAAATAGAAATATCCATCTTGAATTACCTCATTTCTCTTTCCTCCTCAGGAAAGGCTGGAATTCACACAGCCTGCTCTTCTTCTCTCTGTTTCTCCATCCAGTTTTCCTTTGTGCTTCTCTGTGGTTTCATCTTAGGAATATAAGTATAGCCTTCTTTTAATTTCTTGACATTTACCCCTTTCCACAGGCTAAATTTCTTAGAGGGAAAGATGGAGGAATAGGGAGAGACCACATTATATTTCTGCACATAAGCCAAAAAGGCTGAAAATTCACATCATTTTAAAGCCAGGTCCAGAATCTTCAGATCTTTACAAGAGAGATTCCCAGTTATAATTCAAAGCCATGAACTCTGAATGGTTATTTGTTCATCAAGGCCGATGTGGGGAGGACAGTGGTGAGTAGAAAACCTTAATATACCACAAAGTTATCTTTTAATGAGCACTGAAAAATCCATGATTCAATGTGACAAATTTGTTTTTTCATCTCTAGAGCGCACACAAAACACTTAGCATTCAGAAGCATTTCATCTAAGCTGGAAGCACTCTAATGACAGCTCAGAAGCCTTCACTCTCTCCCCTGGAAGTGCTTCAGTTAGGACAATGGTGCAGAACATGACGCTGGTGTAGTAGGGAAAGAATTTGGATGAACAAAGCATAAACAGACATGGTCAGGCTTAAAGACCAAAAGTTCAACTGGTTTTTTTTTTTTTCACTTCTTTCAGGCAGAAATTTTCATTTTCCATTTTTAAAAACTTTTCCAAACAATGTGAAAGCACAGCAAGGAGACCAAATAATGAAACACTGTAAGTATTTGCATGTAAGGAAACTCGGGAAGCCATGTCTCATTCTGTGGGCACCTTATCATTATCAGTACCAATGATTTTCTTTTGATAAAAGTCTTGGTTGGGGCCATGTTTGCAGAGCATATTTTAATACCTTTGAAATGGGGTATGTTTTTTTTTTTTTAAACAAGGCATTCCAGGTGATCAATTATCTCTTCAACTGGTTACAAAAATACTTGTAAAAACATAGCTACGTATTCATTTTACAGTCATATTAAATTCTCTTCCAAAATTAAAATTTTATTTGCAGGTATTCTGATGTCACTAAGGACTTGTTTAATGATAGCCTCATTTGTAAGGATTTTTCACTAGTCATGGGGTCAGCATTCCACAAAGATTAACTGACTGTAGACAGCTTCTAGAAGCAGCCACTTCCCTTCAGAGAGACTTAGGCCACCTTGATCATTATGCTCTAGAGCTTAAAATTATTTAGACTTACCCTATCACTGACACATATTGGATGGGAGCTCCATTTCTATTCTACTGACTGATAATTGTCAAAAGCTTTATTTACTGGGGGCTGTACTGGGCCTTCGTTACTACTCGGGCTTTCTCTGGTTGTGATGAATGGGCCTACCCTTCTCGTGGTGGGCAGGGTTCTCTCTGTGGCGGCCTCTCTTGTTGCAGGGCGCGGGCTCTCAGACGCACCAGCTTCAGCAGTTACAGCATATGGGCTCAGCAGTTGCAGCTCCCAGACCCTGGAGCACAGGCTCAATAGTTGTGGCACACAGGCTTAGTTCCTCTGTGGCACGTGGGATCTTCTCAGAAAGGGATCAAACCTGTGTCCCCTGCACTGGCAAGCAGATTCCTAACCACTGAGCCATTAGGGAAGCCCCTGATTTAACAACAACAACAACAAAAAATTTTTTTTCTACTGCCTTGGCATTTCATATACCTTCAACTGTAAAGGAGCCAGTGAAGTTGTTCAGTCAGGTCTGACTCTCTCCTCCATCCATGGAATTTTCCAGGAAAGAGTACCGGAGTGAGCTGCCATTTCCTTCTCCAGGGGATCTTCCCAACTCAGGGATCGAACCCAGGTCTCCCGCATTGCAGGCAGACACTTTAGCATCTGAGCCACCAGGGAAGCCCACTGATACTAGAATGAGGCTGAGTAAGTCAAGGCACATTCAAATAGAAAAGGCTACAAATTACAACTTGATATGATGGTTCTTTTGGGGGAAATTTAACCCAAAGGCATGACACTTTGGTGCAGCAGTAAAGGTGCATGCCTCAAAAGTGTCCCAGTGCTGTGTTTGCTGTGATTTGCAAGTGTTATCACTTCCCTTCCACTCCCATCTCTCCCCACTCCATGCCCCTCAGGCTACAAAGCCAAACCAGATGCCCTTCTAAGGCACCCTACCAGTCTGCATTCTCTCTTCTACATCTTTTTGTCTTTACTCTCTTTTTCCTATCAATCTGCAAGATATATAGAGGCACAGAGTGGTATGATGGAAGGACCCTGGGCTCCGGAGCTCCTCAGACTTGGATATGAATTCTTGGCACTAGTGTTCCTGTAATATTAGCTTTCCCTTGACAATACTTATCTTTTCTGAGACTTTTTTCCTCAACTGTAAGGGAAACATCATTTGGCTTTCAGAAGTATGAGAGTAAAGGGAGTTTTTAAAGATTGTGACAGGCAGGGTACCTTATATTATAGTCTCTATTCTTCTTTACTTTTTCCTTTCATTTAGGTCTGACACCATCTATCCTCCAGCATTCCCTTTCCTCACCCTTCCCACTCTTCTCTCTCAATACTCTCTCCATTATCACCTTCCACATAACACTTTTGCAATCATATGGTTTTTTTTCATCAGTAGGAAACCACTTTTGGGTATAGTCTGTGGTACCATCAAGGGGTGTTTTAGGGGGAGGAGAGACTTTAGCTCAGTCTCAATAACCATCAGCCCCTACCACTCCACGCCTTCCAAAGTAAGCATCCAATCTTGAGTCTGCTATGCTAACACTGCAAGTCCTCTAGTCTTCAGCATTGGAGAAGGCAGTGGCACCCCACTCCAGTACTCTTGCCTGGAAAATCCCATGGACCGAAGAGCCTGGTAGGCTGCAGTCCACGGGGTTGCAAAGAGTCGGACATGACTGAGCGACTTCACTTTCACTTTTCACTTTCATGCATTGGAGAAGGAAATGGCAACCCACTCCAGTGTTCTTGCCTGGAGAATCCCGGGGCCGGGGGAGCCTGGTGGGCTGCCGTCTATAGGGTCGCACAGAGTCGGACACGACTGAAGCGCCTTAGCAGCAGCAGCAGCAGTCTTCAGCATCCCCCAAAACTACCTAAAATTAACACATACTCTAAGTGAAAAGAATGTGCTTCCTGTGAAAACATTTCTTGTGATAAATCCCCTTCCTTCCCTTCCCACCAGATCGCTATTCCTGAGTCCCTGGAGTTCGGACATTCTAGAGCCAGCCATTGAGTCTCCTCTGCTCTAAGATACTCTGCTGTCCTTACTGCTATGGTTGGCCCCACTGTCCTCCTAAAACCCCTGCCTTTTCTCCTGTCTACTGGTTGTTGCTGGAGCAGTGTGCTGCTGTTCTCCTTCCTCTGACTCAGTATTGCTGAGCCCAGCCAAGTCCATTCACACTCTCTGCACAGCCTTCAGTACTAAAGACAGCTCCATGCAGGGTCTTGTCAATAAGCACGTTGATGCCCTCAGGAGTCATCCCAGGGCACAAACGTAAGTAGCAGCAGATAGGTATCCAGTCCAAAGACAAATCACGAGGGAGAGAAACCTAGACGTATGCCCAGTAGGGCAAAAAAAGAAAGAGCGAGGGACCAGGATGGTGGAAAGGGAAACCTGTTTGATCTCTTAGTGATGTCAGTTTATTTAGAAACCATGGCAGAATTGTTAATGTCTTTAAATTAGTGCTTCTAGTCGCAGCTGGAGTTATTTTGATAAGGGGAATTTAGTAAAGGAAACCAAGGCAACAATAGTTGGAAAGTTCTCATGTGATGTAATGAAGGTTATTATTTCATAGGAATCATCCAGAGAACTTGCTTACAATGCAGATTCCTGGGCTCTGTCCCTAGAGAGTCTGATTCCGGGTCTGAAGTGAAGCCAAGGAATCTGCATTGTAATGAACACTCCAGTGATTCCGATGGAAGTGGTCCAAGGCCCACACTCTGAAAAACCCTGAGAGATGGTGAAGTAGAAGAAAGTCCCCTGGACTATTCATATGAAGACCTCCTGTTGCCACTAGTGGCCAGTGCTGAAGGGCCTGGGGCAAGGCACTTACCTCCTCTAATCTTGGTCTCCTTACCAACAAAATGAAGGTTTTTTCCCAGGTCCTTCATCGTTCTGATAACCACCATTATCTCTTTAAAGATTTAAAAATTAGGCAATTATACTGATGTGCACGGGATGAGTACAAACAAATACGCTCGATTTACTTAATAATAAAACAAGTGAGTTTCCTATGCAGTCTCCTGTGAGTGGCAGTAGTACTTTTCCAGTTTCAGTTTGCTTTTTATGACATTCTAGCACATTTTTTGGTGTCCCAGGTCATAGATTTCTTTTTCCCTTTTTTTTTTGAAAATCTATGTTCTTTCCCTTAGGTAATTGTGTTGCTCAAATATATCATTTTATCCAGTAACAGTATTAGGTACACACTCCCTTCTACAGAAAATGAGAAATTAAGTTTTGAGAGTAGAGAAAAATGCTCTTTTAATGTATGAGAAACTCTGGGGTGAAATACATATTTGTAACGGCCCCAACAGAAAAATTATGCCCATTTCTCCACCTTTCAAGATTATATTAGCTGACTGTGGGCAAAGAGAAAATTTGTTAAGCCTACATGCATCATGGGGCTTCCCAGGTGGTAAAGAATCCGCCTGCCAAGGCAGGAGATGTGGGTTCAGTCCCCGAGTTGGGAAGACCCCCTGGAGAAGGAAATGGAAACCCACTCTAGTATTCTTGCCTGGAAAATTCCATGGACAGAGGAGCCTGGTGAGCTATACAGTCCATGGGGTCACAGAGAGTCAGACATGACTGAGCACAGCACCCACACGCATCATACTGTATCATTCACTGTTCCTGTAGCCTCGCAATTACTTCCCAAGCCAGCGTCACCCTGGTTTACTCACTCCACGACATTTATTGAATGAATACTCTGGGACAAAACTGCGAGAAGCACTGAGAGTCCAGACATAAGCAAGATGTAGTCCCCTGCCTTCATGGTTATTAAAGACCAGTTTCATATACTATTAAATAAGACATGTATCATCACATAATGGCCATGTTAGTTTGAGAATTACAATAGTAAATGCAGCTTAGAGGAGGGGTGATAAACTCCTTAGAGGTGTAGAATCAAGAAAGGCTTCGTAGAGACGATTATCTTTAAAGATGAGGAGGAATTCTCCGAAGAAATGAGGGAGAAGGGGGAAGAAAAAACAACACATTCAAAGGCAAAGGGAAAAAACAGTAAAACCTGTTCTGAGAGCCACAAGTCTTTTCATGTGACGCAAGGGTTGCACAAAGGATTTGGAAGAGATAATTATAAGGATCTCTAACAGTCACTGAGTACTTACTAGTATCAGGCATTATCCTAAAAATTTTACGTGTTTTAATGCATTTAATCCTTTAGCACAATCCAGTGAGGGGGGTGTGATTGCTATCCTTATTTAGCAAATGAAGAATTGAAGAAGAGAGATGTTAAATAACTCTCCCAGCTGGTAAAAGCTGGAACCCGTTTACGCAGCCTTGCTCCAGAGGTACAGCAGTACTGCTTCTTAAGGGCTTCCCAGGTAAGCTACATGCACAGAACAGGTCTGCCAATGCAGAAGGCAGAAGAGATGCAGGTTTGATCCCTGGTTTAAGAAAACCCCCTGGAATAGGAAATGGCAGCCCACTCCAGTATTCTTGCCTGGAAAATTCCATGGACAGAGGAGCTTGGTGGGCTACAGTCTATGGGCTCGCAAAGAATCAGACACGACTGGGTATGCACGCGCGTGCACACACACAGCTTCTTAGAGATGAGGTTAGAAAAGGAGACAGAATGCAGATCAAGGAGAGACTTAGAGGTCTTCACAGGGAGTCTGGAGTTTATCCCATAGCCAATGAGAAACTAAGAAATGTTTGAATTAATGTATTTTGCGTAAGACAGGCCATTCCAGTAGGAAAATACAGATGGACTAGGAGAGGGCTAAAATTGGGGGAAGGATGCCAAGAAGAAAACTAAAGTAACTGTCCCATTAGAAAGAATGAAAATCTGAACTAAAGCAGTAGCAGCGGGGTTGGGAGAAAGGGAGTGCCAGAGTGGGACCATTCCTTCCCTAGGGACACAGTCCCTCTTCAGTCAGTCCACTCTCTGAATCCGACTCATATCCTAAGAATTATCTATTTTCAACTGTTTCTTTCTATTGTTCATGACTCTGTTCTTCCTCTGCTCCTAAATCTCTTCTGAGTAACCTAAATTTGGTTCCATTTCTCAACTGGGCTACTTGATTAGCCAAGGACTTCAGCATGTCCTCCCAAAGCTGATAATCTTCAACAGTGTGAGCCTTTCAATCCCATTTGTGTTCTACCGCAGACAAACAGCTTGATAGCAGTTTGGTTAGCAACTAAAGGAGATAAATAGCTACGAAAATGTCAAGAAAGTTTTTTTAGATTGAGCAAGCATAGATTATGTCTCTAAATTTGTTTTCCAAAGAAAAGAATGCTCTGTAAACAGCTTCATTAAATCCTTGCATCACTGTAAAATATGCATTAAAAAAAATCTAAACGGCTTTTCATTCCCTTCTTAAGGAACTCCTACGCCAATTCAGAGTTCTCAGATAACAAATAAATATAAGATTGAGGCTGTTTTGACTTTGTTTCCTTTAGTTTGCTCTCCTTAAAAAAAGAAAACAAAAAACCACTAGGACGATTTCTAAATTTTTTTCAATACCCAGAATTATAGAAAATCTCTTAAGTTTACACTGAATCACAATATTCTTCTTACAGTTATTCCGCCATCTTTGCTGAGAGTGAACTGAGTGGCTGGGATTATGACTACGGTTTCTGCTTACCCAAGACACTCCAGTGTGCTCCTGAACCAGATGCTTTCAATCCCTGTGAAGACATTATGGGCTATGACTTCCTTAGAGTCCTGATTTGGCTGATTAATATCCTAGCCATCACAGGCAATGTGACTGTCCTCTTTGTTCTCCTGACCAGTCGTTATAAACTGACAGTGCCCCGCTTTCTCATGTGCAATCTCTCCTTTGCAGACTTTTGCATGGGGCTCTACCTGCTACTCATTGCCTCAGTTGATGTCCAAACCAAAGGCCAGTATTATAACCATGCCATAGACTGGCAGACAGGGAGTGGGTGCAGCGCGGCTGGCTTTTTCACTGTTTTTGCAAGTGAACTGTCTGTCTACACCCTCACAGTCATCACACTGGAAAGATGGCACACCATCACCTATGCTATTCAACCGGACCAAAAGCTGCGGCTGAAACATGCCATTCCAGTCATGCTAGGAGGATGGCTCCTTTCTACTCTCATTGCCATGCTGCCTCTTGTGGGTGTCAGCAGTTACATGAAGGTCAGCATTTGCCTCCCCATGGATGTGGGAACCACTCTCTCACAGGTCTACATCTTAACCATCCTGATTCTCAACGTGATGGCCTTCATCATCATTTGTGCTTGCTACATTAAGATTTATTTTGCAGTTCAAAATCCAGAGCTGATGGCTACCAACAAAGATACAAAGATTGCTAAGAAAATGGCGGTCCTCATCTTCACCGATTTCACCTGCATGGCACCAATCTCTTTCTTTGCCATCTCAGCTGCCTGCAAAGTGCCCCTTATTACAGTAACCAACTCAAAGGTCCTACTGGTTCTCTTTTATCCTGTCAATTCATGCGCCAATCCGTTTCTGTATGCAATTTTCACGAAGGCATTCCGAAGGGATTTCTTTCTGTTGCTGAGCAAATTTGGCTGCTGTAAATATCGAGCTGAACTTTATAGGAGGAAGAATTTTTCAGCTTATATCTCCAACTGCAAAAATGGCTTCACTGGATCAAATAAGCCCTCCCGGTCCACCTTCAAGTTGACTACATTACAATGTCAATATTCAGCTGTCCTGGACAAGACTTGCTGTAAGGAGTGTTAACTGTGGTATCAGTAAGCACATTACTGAATTATACTTAAATATGTAAAAAAATCTCTACCAGTAATATTAACAAAGAGTTGGTTTCAGGAAATTATGTGTTAGGCACATCAGGCAAAAAAAGACTCTATCTAGCTCAAAATGTGGTCCATGACCACGGCCAGTCTGAAAACTATTTGTCACTGGCACATGATAACAATACAGAGTGTTTAGAAACTCTTACAGCAATTTTGACAGATTAATTTTATATCTGCTGTATTTACTATTTCAAAAATGAGATGGTGTTTCGCATGACTGTAATTTTTTTCTCATTTCATCCTTGAAGTAATTTTTATTGCATTTTTACAAAAATATTAGTCCATAAGAGACTTGAAATTTGAAATAACTAGTCCTTTTCCTCAGACAGTTTGAGAAATATAGACTCTGGAGATGCACTGTCCAATCTGGTACCCACCAGACACATGCAGCTAAATTAAGCTAAATTAAAAATGTGTCTTCTCAATTGCACTAGGCACATTTCAAGTGCTCAATACCCATACATGACCCGTGGTTACTATATTGAACAACACATATACAGAACAGTTTCATCATCACAGAAAGTTCTATTGGACAGTGCTGTCCTAGACATTTATTTATCCCATATCTAGATTCTAGATTTAATAATTATTAAAATTTTAAATTATACTATTTAAAATTAATGTAAAGTAAGCATCTAAAGGCATATTTCATCCTGTTGGTCTGGCATTTAGTCTCTAAAGAGCAGTGAAGCATTAAACAGAAGACTGTAAACGCCTTGTGGGTAGGAACCCCACGGACTGTAGCCCTGCAGCCTCTTCTGTCCACGAAATTCTCCAGGCAAGAATACTGGCGTGGGTTACCATGCCCTCCTCCAGGGCCTCTTGTGTCTCCTGCATCAACAGGAGGGTTCTTTCCCACTAGCACCAGCTGGGAAGCCCAGGATAATAATGGTTATGATTTTTTTTCCTAAGAGATGAGTTTTTGTCTGCTCCAGAGTTTCATATAAATAGAATCATACAGTTAATATTCTTCTGTATAAAGCTCTCTGACTCAACACAGTGTTTTTGCTATTCATCGCTGCTGCTGCTGCTTGAATCAATAGTCCATTCCTTTTCATTGCTGAATAGTATCCAGTTGTATGAATATAACACTGTTTTCTATTTTTTTTGTTGTTGTTATTTTTCTTGTGTTTTCTATTTTCTTATCAATAGATATCTGGTTTCAGTTTTTCGCTCTTCTTTGGCATTTGTTAAATAAATGTAAAGTCACAACTAGACTCTCCACACATTTAGTCTCCTTTAACCATTATGCCATTTTGCAAAGTATTTCAAAGTAGATTATAAAAAAAAGTATAAACTTTATAAAATATCTTTTCTATAATATGTTCTTCATATTTCTGACTTTTCTACTCCACAACTAGTTGCTTGTCTTTATTCAGATGCTATTCTCTCTCTTGTAAGCAAGTGTTTTAGCATTTGTCTCAATGATGAGAGAATGCTAATTAGTCATGTTGCTATATACACACACACACACAATAAACTTGATTGATAAATCACAGAACCAAAGCAACTAAGCAAGCAAAACAACAGAAAGTAAACAAAAGAAAAAATAAAATATATACTTATAAACTTTAAATTATAAATTATACCTTTATTGTTTTAGCCTTACTTGTACCTATACTCTGAAAACAACTTTTACAGCCTTTCCCACAAGTACTGATCTTTACTTTCTACATTATAATTTAACACACAGAGTCATAGTGTGCTATCTTCCTCATGCTCACATCCTTTCATTCATTAGTTATTCCCTTCGAATTGTCTTCCACATCAGTTCTTTATTTTGCATTCCTATCACCATTCCCACGTCTCAGGCCATTTCCCCTTACCTCGAGAGTATTTCTAGTCCTCCCTCATTTTTATTCATATCTAACCTTTCCTATGGCCATACACACATACCCACCACCACTGATTCAGTTTACTTCAGTTCAGTCGCTCAGTTGTGTCCAACTCTTTGCGACCCCATGGACTGCAGCATCTCATGGACAGGCTTCCCTGTCCATCACCAACTCCTGAAGTTTACTCAAACTCATGTTCATTGAGTCCAGTGATGCCATCCAACCATCTCATCCTCTGTTGTCCCCTTTTCCTCCTGCCTTCAATCTTTCCCAGCATCAGGGTCTTTTCCAGTGAGTCAGTTCTTCTCATCAGGTGGCCAAAGTATTGGAGTTTCAGCGTCAGCATCAGTCCTTCCAATGAATATTCAGGACTGATTTCCTTTAGGATGGACTGGTTGGATCTCCTTTCAGTCCAAGGGACTCTCAAGAGTCTTCTCCAACACCACAGTTCAAAAGCATCAGTTCTTCGGTCCTCAGCTTTCTTTATACACCACAGTTCAAAAGCACCAATTCTTCGGCACTCAGCTTTCTTTATAGGCCAACTCTCACATCCACACATGACTACTGGAAAAACCACAGCTTTGACTAGATGGACCTTTCTTGGCAAAGTAATGTCTCTGCCTTTTAACATGCTGTCTAAGTTGGTCATAACTTTTATTCCAAAGAAATTTCTTCCACCACTGATTAACCTTCCTAAAATCCTATCTCATCTTATTATATACCTACCAAAAATTCAAAATTCCCTCCCCAATCCACTAAAGTCAAGACACTGTCTTTACTTCAAATAGAGCAGGGAATAAATAATAAACATGTAATCCACAATGATTTATCTCTTTAAACTTCTTTAGCACCTATCATCTGTATCACTTGTTTTTTGTTCTACACTGATGGTATTATTATCTTATATGTGTATCTCTTATTTCACACACACTATAAATTCCTTTAGTAATTTCTCACCTACTTCTTTGTTTCTCCCACTATATCTATCCTAGTCTTACATGTAAGGCAATTAATATTTTTAGCTGGTTCACTTTCATAACTGAAATATAAAACAATACTTGTTAAGGAGCATTTTCCTTACGAGATGGTCTCATAGAAAGTGTATGTTCCTAACCTACATAATCTCTCATACATAAAACATCAAGTGCTCAAGAAATTTATATTTTTATCTTGCATTTTTTTTTATTACCATGTTTGATGTACACTGCAGAATGACTAAAAAGATGTAATCAATTTGGAGTAATTTATCTAAACTTATAAAATATTTTTAAAAGGCATTCTGTCCAAAAGTCATAACATTTGTGATAAAGGGCCTGGTTTTAGTTTTTTCAAAAATGTATTAAGTTCACATGCAAATTAAGAATCTTTATGCCACAAAAATTTCAATAAACATGTTCACAACTGGAAAAAGTTTTTTTTCATAATGTACAACATTTTTATTAATATCAAGTTACTTCCTAAGAGTTACTACCATGAGCTTTCTGTTTATAATTTAGCTTTCTAGTTACAAATTATAAAATTTCCAACTAGCTCAGAGTGTATTTACAAACAGCACTGTATTAACCTACTAACAAAAGTCAAAATAAATTCCCCCCACTAAATTCTCCTTCTCACCACCCATTTAACCACTGCTATTCATCCTAAAGTTACTAGTTTTCCTATACAACTTAAATGACTTCAACTGAGTTCCTCAGCCAGAACTGGCGTCTCATTGCCCTATGAAGTCTGAGCTATACAGATGATTTTTTTTACACATAATATAGTACATTGAATGAAACAGGTAATGAAGGTAACCCAGGCAAGGTCAGCTGGTCAGTCCCTAAGAGACTAACTACGCAAACTCAAGATCTTAGCAGTCGACAGGGAAAGGTGGAAAGTATGTTAAAAAACAAAACAAAACAAAAAAAAAGCCCTATGGGATGCATACATGAGAAAAAGTCTGGGTTAGGAATTGCTATACATGATACGTGGATTTCACATAACACAATAAACTGTAACCTCTTTACTAGGGATACATTCACCATCTATAAAAGGGTGTAGGATGGTATTTACAAGAACATGTAACTCACTTTATGACATTTTGTTAAAATATGCAACAAGAAATGTTAAGCTTGGACATGATAAAGAGGTTCCTAAATGTAATACCATATTAAAGCCAAGTCTCAGATACACTCACAATTTACAGGACTTAGAGAATAATCTTCTCTTTCAAAATAGATTAATATGTTTCATTTTATCTTTAACACATGGGTTAAAAAAAATTTTCTTTTAATATGACTCATCAGTAGGTAGTGAAACCAACTTATAGGGCCAATACCATCAAAAATTTTTTTCTAATGAACAGAATAGAATCCAATATAGGAGGCCATCATGTTAAAAGCAAATATGATTTTCTGATACTTTTATTTGTGCTATATGTATCTATGTACATGCAAACACACACTAGTTGTTAAAGCTTACTTCTTAGTGGGTGCTTAGTCACTCAAGTGGAGAAGGCGATGGCACCCCACTCCAGTACGCTTGCCTGGAAAATCCCATGGACAGAGGAGCCTGGTGGGCTGCAGTCCATGGGGTCGCGAAGAGTCAGACACGACTGAGTGACTTCACTTTCACTTTTCACTTTCATGCATTGGAGAAGGAANAATGGCTACCCACTCCAGTATTCTTGCCTGGAGAATCCCATGGACAGAGGAGCCTGGCAGTCTCCTATGTTCAAACCTATGGAGAATCCCATGGACAGAGGAGCCTGGCAGTCTCCTATGTTCAAACCTATGGCAGTCCATAGGTTTGCAAAGAGTCAAACACACACACACACAAGATGTGTATAAGAGACAGCTCCAGTGTTCTTGCCTGGAGAATCCCAGGGATGGGGGAGCCTGGTGGGCTGCAGTCTATGGGGTCGCACGGCATCAGACATGACTGAAGAGACTTAGCAGCAGCAGTAGTCACTCAAAGCCGTGTCCAACTCTTTGCGACCCCATGGACTGTAGCCCACCAGGCTCCTCTGTCCATGAGGATTCTCCAGGCAGGAATACGGGAGTGGGTTGCCATGCCCTCATCCAGGGGATCTTCCCAACCCAGAGATCAAACCCAGTCTCCTGCATTGCAGGCGGATTCTTTACCATCTGAGCCACCAGGGGAGCCTGTTTCTTAGTGTGGCACTGGCCAAAATAACTTTTAAACCATTAATTTACACAGCTTTTCAAGACTCAGGATTAGTACTATTTGAGACTGAGAAAAGGGCACCTGGGTCCACAGTAATTTGGGGACTCTTAGTTCTCCGTGCATTCACCACCCAAACTATCATCTTTACACTATCGGGCAAAGGTAATCACTATGGAGCTTGTTTTGTTTTGTGCTCAGTCTATTTTAAATGGATGTTTTCACATTTTTAAAGACTCAGAGGCATGAGGGCATGCAAAGACACAAATGAGACAATGACTTTTTTCTCTGATAAAATGAACCCCATCAATAAAGAGGACAACAGAGTAGTATTTGTAATATAATTTTTTTAAAAATCACTGAAGCAAAGTGAGAATTTAAAATTCACCACAGAAAAGAGGAAAGGAATTTTAGAAGCAACTATTATCACCTCTCCCAAACACTTAAACCAACACGTTAAAGCCCAGTTTCCACGTGAACACACCTTGTCGATAAATTCAGCACTTAATGCAGGGTGACGGGGAGCACCTGAAGTCTAGAGAGCATCCTCCTCAACACTGGGTGGGGGTGGGGGGGGACATTTCAGAAATGACACGAGGATAAGTGCCCTCTTTCTGCCTCCCATGTAGAGAAGAGGAACATTTCCTGGTGGGTGGCATCCATGAAGGGAAGAGATGAACATTTCCTGGTAGGAAAGCTCCGTGAAGAATCCACGGCTCCTGGAAGTTCTCAGGAGCCAGAGAAGCATGGGGGCAGCAGAGGGGGTGGTGAAAAGGACAGGGAGCTGAGGACAAAGACGGCGCCAACCCGCCCAACTAGCACTGACTGAATCCTCACGCAGCTGCCAACTGGAGGCCGAAGACAGAGTCCCACGCACACCATCCACGGTCCAGATGAGATTTACCCAAATATCTCAAAAGACCTAACAGTAGCTGAGTCACTTGGGTAGAACAGAACACACACTGGAATGAATTAGCCTCAGTAGGGATGCCCTGAAAAAGAGATGGGGAATTCACCCTGTGACCAGCCAGATGCAGGAATCTAATCCTCAAGGAGCTTTTTGCCCATTCCACCTCAGAACTTCTTTTGGTTAAAGAATTACTGTTCTGGAGAATACTAGTAAGTGAAAGTCGCTCAGTCATGTCCAACTTTTTGTGACCTCATGGACTATACAGTTCATGGAATTCTCCAGGTCAGAATACTGGAGTGGGTAGCCTTTCCCTTCTCCAGGGGATCTTCCCAACCCAGGGACTGAACCCAGATTTCCCTCATTGCAGGTGGATTCTTTACCAGCTGAGCCACAAGGAAAGCCCGAGTGGAGAACACTATTCAGGGCCCAAAGTAGGCATCCTAGACTTAGAGACCATGTTTCTCTGGTGGCTCAGACAGTAAAGAATCTGCCTGCAATGCAGGAGGCCTGGGTTCAAGCCCTGAGTCAGGAGGATCACCTGGAGAAAGAATGGCTACCCACTCCAGTATTCTTGCCTGGAGAATCCCATGGACAGAGGAGCCTGGCAGTCTCCTATGTTCAAACCTATGGAGAATCCCATGGACAGAGGAGCCTGGCAGTCTCCTATGTTCAAACCTATGGCAGTCCATAGGTTTGCAAAGAGTCAAACACACACACACACACACACACAGGAGCCTGGCAGTCTCCTATCTTCAAACCTATGGCAGTCCATAGGTTTGCAAAGAGTCAAACACACACACACACACACACACACACACACACACACCATCCACTAAAAGCAGCAGTATGATGGGGAAAAGTTTCCTTTAAGGAATTTGAATCTATTACTAAGGAAGAGAATATTACAGAATAGGTTACTGAAATATTAATTTGCTCTGTCTTCATTGGTGTTAAGAAAATGAGAGCTATTTTGTTTCTGCTATCTGATTTTAAGAATTATCCAAGTCTTCTGTTTTCAAATGAGATTGTCTCACCAAAATAGAAGGTTCCTGAAGAGAACATCTCTTCTTGACTTTTGATTTAGAAAGCCTGAACTCAATGAGGGCATTCCCTGTTAGGAGAAATGAAGAGAGACAATATGTTTGATGTTACAAGACTTTGCAAAGGAGTCTTCCACTGTAAGAAAAATAGAAACAAAGTAGAGATGAGGGAAGAAGACAGAAATATGAAGTTCTAAGAATTAAAATGGGAACCTAACCCACTCCCTAGAATTCCCCAGGGAAATATCAGGTACAAACAAGAATGGTCTGGCCACAAGATAAACCCAGAGGCTAATACTTGGCTCTAGGGATCCTAGCATCAACCAAGATTTTCATGGTTTAGTGTAGACTCAACTGAGGCATCTGTCTCCAAGGACCCATCTGGGCTTGCACAATCAGCATACTGTTAGTGATAAATGTTTTATCTAGAGACGCTTTCCTGAATATCCAGGTACTCACAAGACTCTCCAGGATCTTTTGTAACATGGTTTTCTGAGCAGTGGGAGGAACACCAGCCCCAGTCTCATAACTGATACTGACTTTGCCATGATGGAGAATTGGAGTCTGACTTAAAATTTTACTTCAGAATTTAAGAAACATGAAATTTCTTCATGCTACATCACACCTAATACATCTGTGCTTTGTAATGGTACAGACAATTAAAAAATAAAAACCTGTTAACAGTTTGAAATATAAAATGAAAGAAATGTAACATTGTATATTTGTATCTGCATCTGAATTATAATTTTATTAAATTCCATACAGTGAACAATATGTGATATAGTCCCTCTGATGTTTATGATGTACTGAGCTCGTAAGTTTTACCACTCTGCATCACCAATGGCTTTTGCAAATACATAGTCTCTCCCTCCAAAACACATAACACCATCTTTCAGATAGAATTTCCATTTGTCCTTGCTTCGATGAATCTGGAGGGAGAAAATAGTCTAAATTAATCAAATTAAGAAGTTAAAGGATTATTTACATTCCTTTGCATATCCCATGGGATTATTCTGACGCTAAATGGGAGTGCTTTTTTTTTTAATATTTATTTATTTATTTATTTGGTTGCCTTGGGTCTTAGCTGTGGCATGCAGGATCTTTATTGTGTCATGCAGGATCCTTTGTTGCAATGCAGGAATTCTCCAGCTGTGGCTCATAGGCTTAGCAGTTGTGGTGTGCAGGCTCCAGAGCATGTGGGTTTCAACAGTTGTGGCATGTGGGCTCTCTAGTTGTGACGTGTGGGCTTAGCTGCTCCACAGCATATGGGATCTTAGTTCCCTGACCAGGGATAGAACCCACATCCCCTGCATTGGAAGGCAAAGTCTTAAGTACTGGACCACCAGGGAGTCCTTTATAAATAAAATCTTTTTCACTCATTCAGCAAATATTTGCTGAGTTCCTATGTATCAGGTATTGCTTTAAGCACTAGAGATTTATTAGTTTTTTTTTTAAAGGAAAATATATAATTTTTTTTTAAACAGGAGAAAAATTCCTGTCTTTGAAGAGTTTACCTTTTACTAAGGATTGGAGAAACAGCCAATAAAACCATAAACTCCATAGACTATTAAAAAGTAGTGTGCATGCAAGCTAAGTCCCTTCAGTCGCATCTGACTCTCTCTGACCCTACGGGCTGTAGCCTGCCAGGTCCCTCTGTCCATGGGATTCTCCAGGCAAGAATATTGGAGTGGGTTGCCATGCCCTCCTCCTGGGGANACACACACACACACACACACACACACACACACACACCATCCACTAAAAGCAGCAGTATGATGGGGAAAAGTTTCCTTTAAGGAATTTGAATCTATTACTAAGGAAGAGAATATTACAGAATAGGTTACTGAAATATTAATTTGCTCTGTCTTCATTGGTGTTAAGAAAATGAGAGCTATTTTGTTTCTGCTATCTGATTTTAAGAATTATCCAAGTCTTCTGTTTTCAAATGAGATTGTCTCACCAAAATAGAAGGTTCCTGAAGAGAACATCTCTTCTTGACTTTTGATTTAGAAAGCCTGAACTCAATGAGGGCATTCCCTGTTAGGAGAAATGAAGAGAGACAATATGTTTGATGTTACAAGACTTTGCAAAGGAGTCTTCCACTGTAAGAAAAATAGAAACAAAGTAGAGATGAGGGAAGAAGACAGAAATATGAAGTTCTAAGAATTAAAATGGGAACCTAACCCACTCCCTAGAATTCCCCAGGGAAATATCAGGTACAAACAAGAATGGTCTGGCCACAAGATAAACCCAGAGGCTAATACTTGGCTCTAGGGATCCTAGCATCAACCAAGATTTTCATGGTTTAGTGTAGACTCAACTGAGGCATCTGTCTCCAAGGACCCATCTGGGCTTGCACAATCAGCATACTGTTAGTGATAAATGTTTTATCTAGAGACGCTTTCCTGAATATCCAGGTACTCACAAGACTCTCCAGGATCTTTTGTAACATGGTTTTCTGAGCAGTGGGAGGAACACCAGCCCCAGTCTCATAACTGATACTGACTTTGCCATGATGGAGAATTGGAGTCTGACTTAAAATTTTACTTCAGAATTTAAGAAACATGAAATTTCTTCATGCTACATCACACCTAATACATCTGTGCTTTGTAATGGTACAGACAATTAAAAAATAAAAACCTGTTAACAGTTTGAAATATAAAATGAAAGAAATGTAACATTGTATATTTGTATCTGCATCTGAATTATAATTTTATTAAATTCCATACAGTGAACAATATGTGATATAGTCCCTCTGATGTTTATGATGTACTGAGCTCGTAAGTTTTACCACTCTGCATCACCAATGGCTTTTGCAAATACATAGTCTCTCCCTCCAAAACACATAACACCATCTTTCAGATAGAATTTCCATTTGTCCTTGCTTCGATGAATCTGGAGGGAGAAAATAGTCTAAATTAATCAAATTAAGAAGTTAAAGGATTATTTACATTCCTTTGCATATCCCATGGGATTATTCTGACGCTAAATGGCAGTGCCTTTTTAATATTTATTTATTTATTTGGTTGCCTTGGGTCTTAGCTGAGGCATGCAGGATCTTTATTGTGTCATGCAGGATCCTTTGTTGCAATGCAGGAATTCTCCAGCTGTGGCTCATAGGCTTAGCAGTTGTGGTGTGCAGGCTCCAGAGCATGTGGGTTTCAACAGTTGTGGCATGTGGGCTCTCTAGTTGTGATGTGTGGGCTTAGCTGCTCCACAGCATATGGGATCTTAGTTCCCTGACCAGGGATAGAACCCACATCCCCTGCATTGGAAGGCAAAGTCTTAAGTACTGGACCACCAGGGAGTCCTTTATAAATAAAATCTTTTTCACTCATTCAGCAAATATTTGCTGAGTTCCTATGTATCAGGTATTGCTTTAAGCACTAGAGATTTATTAGTTTTTTTTAAAAGGAAAATATATAATTTTTTTTAAAACAGGAGAAAAATTCCTGTCTTTGAAGAGTTTACCTTTTACTAAGGATTGGAGAAACAGCCAATAAAACCATAAACTCCATAGACTATTAAAAAGTAGTGTGCATGCAAGCTAAGTCCCTTCAGTCGCATCTGACTCTCTCTGACCCTACGGGCTGTAGCCTGCCAGGTCCCTCTGTCCATGGGATTCTCCAGGCAAGAATATTGGAGTGGGTTGCCATGCCCTCCTCCTGGGGACCTTCACGACCAGGGATCGAACCCATGTCTCTTATGTCTCCTGCACTGACAAGCAGGTTCTTTACCACTAGCACCACCTGGGAAGCGTTATGAAAAATAGATCAGCAAAAAAGAGTATCACAAACACAGAGATGGGGTTACAATTTTAAGTAGAAGCATCAGTGGGAGCTTGAGGTAACATCTGAACAAAGACTGAAAAAGAATATGTTGACTAGAGAGCATTGTAGGCATAGAGAACAGAAGTCCTGAGAGGGGCATGCCTGGATTGCTCAAGAACAGCAGAGGTCACTATAAGGAATAGAGAGGATGCAGTTAATATCAAGAAAGAAAAACAGTTGTGTTTCATTTTGAAGAAGAAAGTCAATAGTCCTAAAGAACACACTGAGCAAGGTCAGAAAATATAGCTTATAATCTATCAGATTCTACTGGCTATTCTTTAGATTCAGTAAACCAGACGGATACAAAATAAAAACTAGAAAATCCTACCATCTTAATAGGTAAGAAATCATACAATTATTGTTACTTCTGGGTAAATCATAAGTGACTATTTAAAAAGCTTAGCAATACATGATCTGAAATCAAGAGTAAAAATTAAACCTAGTTGTTGACTGCAAATAGTCAAACTGAGGAAGAAAACTCTGTGTCTAGTATTCATATGCATTTTGGGAGGCACAAGAAAATACAAAGGATAAATCCTCCATTTGTGTGGGGAAGGGGGAAATGTCCTAATGTTGGAAAATTTCTTCTCTGAGTTTTGACTTTCTAATTTTCATGTGCACCTATCTCTGGTCTCAGGGAACACAACCATGACAACAGAATCCTTAACAGAAATGATAAAATCTGACCAATATTAGGAGAAGGAAAACAGCAGAAGCAGCAGCAGCTCTTCCCATTACCTTTATCAAGTGACTATATTTGTTAATTATTTTCTATATTTATTCTAGAAACGCAACCATGGCTCAACATTAGGAGCTTCTTAGTATAAAAAACTGTATTACTAGACCTAGGGAAACAAATAATATAATCATCCCCAGGATGTTGAAAAAGCTTTTGATAAAACTCAAGCATTTTAAGAAAGACTAGGTCCTACAAATACACACATACACACACACATACTTTCTCTCTCTCTCTCCCCTACCTCAACCCAGAAGCTGTGACTTAGTGTTTAGTGAGGAAAATCCTAAAAATATTCCCACTCAAGTCAGAACATAGCCAAGAAAACTATTATCTAACTTTTCACTCCAGAGGTACTAGCCAATACAGTAGACAAAAGGAGAGTGCAACTGGTACTAGACAACATAGTTAGAGGGATTGGGGGCAGGAGGAGGGGATGACAGAGGATGAGATGGCTGGATGGCATCACCGACTCAATGAACGTGAGTTTGGGTGAACACCGGGAGTTGGTGATGGACAGGGAGGCCTGGTGTGCTGTGATTCATGGGGTTGCAAAGAGTTGGACATGACTGAGTGACTGAACTGAACTGAAGAGACATAAAAACTGAAAGAGATGAAATAAATTTGCAGACACAATGACCAGATATCTGAAAAATCTAAGATAATCAATTAAAAATGACTAAACAAGAATTCAGTATTGGTACAAAATTAATCTATAGAAATTCATAGCTTTCACATATACAAGCAACAGTTATAAAGAAAGAGCCTGTTTCCTGTAGCAAAAAAAAGACATAGCATAGGCAGGAATAAATTTTACAAATACTCGACTACCATCACCATTAAATACATTCTCCTTTTTGAAATATTTTCATTTGGCTTCCAGAACATTCCTGGTTTTCTGCTTCTTTCTATTCCATTTCTTTGACCATTCCTTTGTTTTCTGTACTGATTTCTCCTTCTCTGCCTCACCTCACTTTTAGAGTATACCAGGACTTTTCTTCCTGTTTATATCACTCTCCTGGTGATCTTATCTAATCTCATGGTTTTAAATATCAACTAATGACTCCAGCAATTCATATCCCCAGCTCATACATCTCCCTTAAAACCCTGATTCTCATTCAACTGCTTCAACACATCTTCCTGAATGTCCAGTAAAAGTCTCAAGCAAGTTTAAAACAAGGACACTGATATATATTCTCCCCTGAACTTCACACTGATATATATTCTCCCCTGAACGTCACAGTCTTCTCCATCTCTGTGGGGAATGGCCACTCATTCAGACAAGAGGTCTTGGAGGTGATCTGTGCCCTCCTTACTCACACCTCATGTCCAGGTCCATCAGTGAGTGTTAGCTCTACCTGCACGCCACACTCACATCCCAGCCATTTCCACCACCTCCGCGCCTGTTACTCTTGCCTCGGCTGCCATCCGCTCTCAGCTGGACTGATGAGCTCCACGACTAGTCTCCCTATTTTCACCCTTCCCCCCAACTAAGTCTACTCTAAAAATGGTAGCCAGAGCGGCCCTGTTAAATACAGAAATCAGATTTCATTTCTATGCTCAAACTCTCCAGTGACTTCTCATTCAAAAATAAAGTCCTTAAAATGGCCTATAAGGTCATTCCCCTCACTCAATGTTCTTCCCCTCACTTAATGCTCTGGTCTCCTCACTGTTCCCTGAACACACAGGTATTCTTCTACCTCAGAACTTATGTATTTGTTGCTCCCTCTGTCTGAAATGACTATATCCAAATATCTTCACGGCTCATTCTCTTACATTCTTTCGATTTTTACCCTATCACGTTGTCAGTAAAGCCTCCCCTGGACATCGCATCCAAAACTGAAACCCACTCCTCCTTAATATTACTAAAATACCAAATTCTATTAATGTGACCTCAGTGAAAATATCAACAGGTTTTTGTTTTGTTTTTTAACCAGAGAAGCTGATTCTTAAGTCAATACAGAGAAATAAACAAGAATGTCCAGGAAAACTCTGGAAAAGAATATGAAGAAATACCAGCCCTACAAGATATTAAACCTATGGTACATATACACAATGGAGTATTAGCCATTAAAAAGAATACATTTGAATCAGTTCTAATGAGGTGGATGAAACTGGAGCCTATTATACAGAGTGAAGTTAGAAAGAAAAACACCAACACAGTATAATAACGTATATATATGGAATTTAGAAAGATGGTAACAATGACCCTATATGCAAGACAGCAAAAGAGACACAGTGTATAGAACAGTCTTTTGGACTCTGTGGGAGAAGGTGAGGGTGGGATGATTTGAGAGAATAGCATTGAAACATGTATATTATCATATGTGAAACAGATCATCAGTCCAGGTTTGATGCATGAGACAGGGTGCTCAGGGCTGGTGCACTGGGATCCCAGACCCTGATGGGATGGGCAGGGAGGTGGGAGGGGGGTTCAGGATGGGGAACACATGTACATCCATGGAGGATTCATGTCAATATATGGCAAAAACCACTACAATATTGTAAACTAATTAGCCTCCAATTAAAATAAGTAAATTAAAAAAAATAAAGATATTAAAAACCTCAAAACAATTAAAGCAATGTCGCAGAAGTTAATGGACAACCCAATGAGACAAAACAGAAAATCAAGAAGTAAATTCAAAATATTCAACTTCAGTAGATGATAAAGGAATCCTTCTCTTTTAAGTGGAGACAAAATGGATTTATCAATAAGCAATATTAAGAAAACTGGGTAGCCATCTGGGAAAAAAATTTTAATCACCTGTCACACCAAGAAAAATGGCTCCATCAATTAAGACTTACATTTTTTAAAAGAAACCAAAGAAATACTAGAGAAAAACATGGGTGAATCCCTTCAAAATCCTGAGGTAAAAAAGAACTTTCTATTCATGACTCAAAATTCAGAAGCCATAAAAATAAAGGTTGACAAGTTCAACATCTGCTTGAAAGGAAGAAAAAGCATTGAAAGCAAATAACTGAGGAAAAAGTATTTTTGCACATACCAAGAGCTAATCTCTCCTAAAATAATATAGAACTCTTAGGAATCAATAAACTGACCAATAACTCAATTTTTTAAAACATAGAGGGTGGGACGAATTGAGAGAATAGCATTGAAATATATACATTACCATGTGTAAAATAGATACCTAATGGGAATTTGCTGTATAATACAGGGAGGTCAGCTTGGTGCTTTATGACAACCTAAAAGGGTGAAAGGGAGGCTCAAGAGAGAGGGTATACATGTACACTCATGGCTGATTCACGTTGTTGCACAGCAGAAACCAACACAACATTGTAAAGCAATTATCCTCCAATTAAAAATAAATAAAAATAAAACAGGCAAAGGTTATGAACAAGCAATTCACACAAAATTAAATATAAATGGTTCATAACACACAAAAAGTTAAAAATGTCACTAAAGTATCATTTTTCACCTTTCATAATAACAAAGATCCAAATGTCTCATTACATTCCATTGGCAAAGCTGTAGAAAAAGGAAGACTCTCAAACACTGTAACAGGCATAACCTCCAGAAGAGCATTCTGGCAATATCTAACCAAATATATTTGCCCTTTAACCCAGTAATTCCACTTATAGAGATTTATTTAACAGATAAAACTGCCCACATATGAAATGTTTTTTGTACATGGTCATTCAATAGAAAACAACTGAAAAATAGCTCAAATAAGAGATGAGTTAAATAAATTTTAATAATTCCACAATGGAATATTACACAGTTATAAAAATATCCAGATAAAGATTTCTAAGATATCTTGTTAATCTCTTCAAAGACAAGGTGCAAAATATAGTGTTGTCTATACTCAAGGCTATGGTTTTTCCTGTGGTCATGTATGGATGTGAGAGTTGGACTGAAGAAAGCTGAGCGCCAAAGAATTGATGCTTTTGAACTGTGGTGTTGGAGAAGACTCTTGAGAGTCCCTTGGACTGCAAGGAGATCCAACCAGTCCATTCTGAAGGACATTAGTCCTGGGTGTTCTTTGGAAGGACTGATGTTAAAGCTGAAACTCCAATACTTTGGCCACCTCATGCGAAGAGTTGACTCATTGGAAAAGACTCTAATGCTGGGAGGGACTGGGGCAGGAGGAGAACGGGACGACAGAGGATGAGATGGCTGGATGGCATCACGGACTCGATGGACGTGAGTTTGAGTGAACTCCGGGAGTTGGTGATGGACAGGGAGGCCTGGCGTGCTGCAATTCATGGGGTCGCAAGGAGTCAGACACGACTGAGTGACCGAACTGAACTGATGCTACCCCTTTCGGCTCTACTTGAATAAAGAGACTAAATATACAAAGAAATGAATGTAACTGGTTACTTATTTGCACTGAAGGCAGTGACAGGGAGCAAGTGGTAGGAAGACCAGATGGTAAAGGCCTGGGTACCAGAGTCCTTATGGTATACCTTTTATAGTATTTAGATATTTTAACAATGTGTATGCAACATCTATTCAAAAAACAGAGAGAGAGATACTGTGCTACACACCTAGTAATTACCCACTGTAATACTAGCATCTAAGGGACAAAGTCAGCTAAACTGTTAAATGAAAATGGAAATATTTAATAGTTTCACATTCCACTATAAATAGTATCCTATTTATAGCACAGAACACTCCTAACTAAAGTAAAATGTTTCATTTCACCATTAATCTTTATTATTTTAATCTTTATATTAATCTTGTACATTCTCTCTGCCTCTGAAATAGTATGTCCATAACTTTCACTCAGCATGTTTATCAGTGACCTTCATTTAACCCTTTTTCACTGCACATCTTAATCTCAAAGTTTTTCCCTTGACTGTTAGCTTATAAATTTTAAAGTTAGATCTCATATGATAATCAAAGTCAGATAAAATATACTGAAAAGCAAACAAAAAACCCAGCTCTTCTCAAAGTTTAATGAGCATGAAAATCACCTGGGAGTCTTGTTAAAATGCACTTTTTGATCCAGTACTCTAGGATAAGACTCAAAATTCCTTATTTTTAACACTCTCCCAGGGGAACTGATACAACTGGCCTTCAAAACACACTAAGCAGTAAAGCTCTTACAAGACTATTACTGAAGTTTTTCAATTTACTTGAGTTTGGTTACATTCAACACTTCTTCAAATAAGACAACTAGTAACCAGAACTTGGAAGTTATTCTTTCATAAAAATTCACTGAAACAATGGTTTCTCCCACCCCACTTTGATTGCAGATACATTCTCTTTGCTAGCTATCTTCCGACGTTCTCACTTCCTTTTCAAAAAATTTTCAGTAGTTCCCCAATGTCCTGGTTTTGCATTGTTCTTAAAATGTCCACTAGTTAGAGTGCCCTCAGAAAACTAGATTCACTAACATGCTACACATCCTCAGTTGTGTCCGACTGTGCAACTCCATGGACTGTGTAGCCTGCCAGGCTCCTCTGTCCATGGAATTCTTCAGGAAAGAACACTGGACCAAGCTGCAATTTCCTACTCCAGGGGCCCTTCCTGACCCAGGATCAACCTGCATCTTCTGCACAGGCAGGAACATTCTTTACCACTGTGCCACCTGGTAACACTAAATATCAAACACCACTCTTTCTGTCTACCTCACAGGTTGTTGCGAGAAGCAAAAGACAATGTATAAGAAAATACTTTGGGGACTTCCCTGGTGGTCTAGTGGTTACGAATCCGCCTTGCAGTGCAGGGGACATGGGTTCAATCCTTGGTCGGGGAACTAACAGTACCCCTGCCACGGAGCAACTAACCCGGTACCACAACTACTGAGTCCATGCTGCTGCTGCTGCTGCTGCTGCTGCTAAGTTGCTTCAGTCGTGTCCGACTCTGTGCGACCCCAGAGACGGCAGCCCACCAGGCTCCCCTGTCCCTGGGATTCTCCAGGCAAGAACACTGGAGTGGGTTGCCATTTCCTTCTCCAGTGCATGAAAGATCTCACATGACGCAGAGAAATCCTGCAAGCCACAACTAAAACCTCAAACATACAAATATTTTTAAAAAATACTTTGAAAAATATAAAGCAATGTGTTAATTAACTGCAAGCTATTTTCCACAGTGCAGTACCACTAACGATACTATATCCATAATGGTCTGGAAAACTATTTGTGACTCTGTGGAATGCAAATATAATCTAATGCCTTATATAATGCATCACAGTGTTTATAGAATGCAATACACTATTTATAAGAGTAAGAATCTAAACAGTTTCAAACCAAGACCAGTTCCTTTTCTATTACCTCTTCCTTCTTATGTTTATGTTTACTAGCATAAAAATTGCCATTTTCTATCTATATAAAATGTTACAGGAGAGAAGATACTATTTTTAGAGAAAAGGATTTAGTTTTACAGCAATTCAAAATATCATCTTCTGTTTGACCTGAGTATATTGAAATTGTTACTGAAAAAAGTGAAAGGTGTAAATAGGCATTAGTCATCAGGGAAATGCAACTCAAAACCACAAGACACCACTTTATACTCACTAGGATGCTAGAATCAAAAAGTCAGATAACAAGTATTAGTGAGAATGTGAAGCCATCTAAACCTTCATACACTATTGACAGGAATGAAAAAACAGTACAGCCATCTTGGAAAATAGTCTGATAGTGCCTTAAATTATTACTGTATGACCCAGGAATTCCACTTCTAGGTTATACCAAGAGAAATGAAAATATATATTCACACACAAAAAAACTTGAATATTTATAGCAAAATTCTTCATAATAGCCAAAAGTTAGAAAAAACTCAAATGTCACTCAGCAGATGAACGGATAAGCAAATTGTGGTATATCCATTCAAAGAACCAATATACATCAACCAAAGGGAACGAAGAACTGTTACAAGCCATGATATGGACGAATCTTGAAACACTGTGTGTGGTAAAAGAAATGAGTTACAAAATATCACCTATATAAATTCTTTTCATATAAAACTCCAGAATGGGGAAATCTATGGTGACAGAAAGTACATCAGTAGTGCCTTACTACTGAGGATGGGAAGAAATGGAGCAGTATGGGAGTGAGAACTAAAGGGAATAGGCTTTCTCTCTCAGGTGATGAAAATTTTCTAAAATTGACTGTGTTAACAGTTTCACGCTCTGGTGCTAAAGAAAACTCTTGAGAGTCCCTTGGACAGCAAGGAGATCAAACCAGTCAATCCTGAAGGAAATCAGCCCTGAATATGCCTTACTACTGAGGATGGGAAGAAATGGAGCAGTATGGGAGTGAGAACTAAAGGGAATAGGCTTTCTCTCTCAGGTGATGAAAATTTTCTAAAATTGACTGTGTTAACAGTTTCACACTCTGGTGCTAAAGAAAACTCTTGAGAGTCCCTTGGACAGCAAGGAGATCAAACCAGTCAATCCTGAAGGAAATCAGCCCTGAATATTCATTGGAAGGACTGATGCTGAAGCTCTAATATTGTGACCACCTGATGTGAAGAGCTGACTCACTGAAAAAGACCCTGATGCTGGAAAAGGTTGAAGGCAGAAGGAGAAGGGGGTGACAGAGGATGAGAAGGTTGGATGGCATCACTGACTCAACGGACGTGAGTTTTAGCAAACTCCGGAGACAGTGAAGGACAGGGAAGCCTGATGTGCTGCAGTCCACGGGGTCACAAAGTGTCGGACACAACTGAGCAACTGAACAATAACAATGGTTACACATATCCACAAATATACTAAAAATCACTGAATTGTACACTTTAAATAGGTAAAGTGTATAGGGCATCTTCAACTCTCCCTTGTCAATCCCTCTCTCATATCCAGCTAATTACTAGATCTCAATCATTCTTTTTTCTTTTTCTTAATTTTACTGAAGTATAGCTCATTTACAGTGTTGTGCTAATTTCTTCTGCACAGCAAAGTGACTCAGTTTATACACACACATACATATATACTCTTATTCATATTCTCTTCCATTATAGTTTGTCACAGGATATTGAATATGGTTCCCTGTGGTATACAATAGGACCTTGTCATTTATCCATCCTATGTATAATATTCTATCTCTGTTAATCCCAAACTTCCAGTCCTTCCCTCCGCTAACCCCAATCCTTGGCAACAAGTCTGTTCTCTACATCTGTGAGTCTGTTTTCATTTCATAGATATGCTGATTTGTGTTGTACTTTAGATTCCATACCTAAGTGGTATTATATGGTACTTCTTTCTCTGACTTACTTCACTCAGTATGACAGTCTCTGGGCCCATCCACGCTGCTGGCATTATTTCATCCTTTTTGATGGCTGAGTAATATTCCATTGTGTATACGTACCACAGCTTCTTTGCCCATCCATTTGCACATGCACATTTAGGTTGTTTCCATGTGCTGGGCTATTGTGCTGTAAACATGCTTCTCTAAACACTGGGGTGCATGTATCTTTTCAAAGTACAGTTTTGTCCAGATAAGTGCCCAAGAGTGGGATTGCTGAATCATATGGCAGCTCTAATTTTCGTTTTTTGAGGAACCGCCATACTGTTTTCCATAGTGGCTATACCAATTTACATTCCCACCAACAGTGTAGGAAGGTTTCCCTTTTCTCCACACCCTCTCCAGCAATTGTTATTTGTAGACTTTTTAATGATGGTCATTCTGATTGGTGTAAGGTGGTACCTCACCATAGCTTTGATTTGCATTTCTCTAATTTAACTAGTGATGCTGATCATCTTTTCATGTTCCTAGCTGCCATCTGTATGTCTTCTTTGGAGAAATATCTATTTAGGTCTTCTGCCCATCTTGGGATTGCACTGTTTTCTTGTTGTTCAGTTGTATGAGCTGTTTTGATATTCTGAAAATTAAGCCCTTGTCAGTTTTCTTTTTTACTTAATTTTACATTTTTATTGAAGTATAATAGATTTACAATGTTGTGCCAATCTCTGCTGTACAGCAAAGTGACTCAGTTATGCACACACAGACAATTTTCTTTAATATATTCTTTGCCACTGTGGTTTATCACAGAATATTGAAACCAGTTCCCTGACCTATACAGTAGGATCTTGTTGTTTATCTTTTCATTTTATTTATGGTTTCCTTTGCTGTGCAAAAGCTTGTAAGTTTGACTAGGTCCCATTTCTATTGTCTCGGAAGACTGACCTAAGAAAACTAATGTCAGAGAATGCTTTGCCTATGTTATCTTCTAGGAGTTTAATGGTGTCTTATCTTATATTTAGGCCTTTAATCCATTTTGAATTTACTTTTGTATATGGTGTGAGGGTGTGTTCTAACTTCACTGATACACATGCAACTGTCCGACTTTCCCAGCACTACTTGCTAAAGAGACTGTCTTTTCCTTATTGCATATTTTATCAAATACACAAAGAACTTACACCAATCCTTCTCTAACTCTTCCAAAAGACTGAAAAGAAAGAAATATTTCCCAAAACATTCTATGAAGCCACCATCACAATGATACCAGAACAAGACAAAGACACTACCAAAAAAGAAAACTGCAGGCCAATATTTTAGATGAATACAGACACAAAAAATTCTCAACAAAATATTAGCAAACAAAATCCAAAACACGTAAAAAAAGTTCATATGCCACAACCAAGCTGGATTCATCCCAAGTGCACAAGGATGGTTCAATACACACCAATCGATACAATATACCACATTTTTAACAAAGGACGAAAACCATGTGATCCTCTCCACAAACACAGAAAAAGCATTTGATAAAATTCAACACCAATTCATGAAAAAAAAAAAAAAACCCTTATGAAAGGGGGTATAGAGGGAACATATCTCAATATAATGAAAGCTATTTATGACAAACCCACAGCCAATATAATACTCCACAGGAAGAAGCTGAAAGCCTTCCTGCTGAAATCTAGAACAAGACAAAGATGCCCACTCTCATCACTGCTCTTCAACATAGTATTGAAAGTCCAGTGACTCTTCCATCACAATCTCTAACTCTTCTATGTTCTATGCTGCCATCTTTAGTCTGGGCTCTGTTACTTTATGTACCATCCCTGTTCTTACTATTTGCCACTTCCAAATTAACAAAGCCAGTTTTAGAACCCAGTTGAAATTTTCTCAGTATCATCCTTAGAGGGCTAATGTCCACCAAATCAAGTTTGAATTTTTCCCTACCAGGATTCTGGGTTTTCCAATCTGTTTCAACCTCTGTCCCCCACCCAGCCTCATTTCCTAAAACATTCAAAAGGAAAACACTTTATTCAAGGCAGAGTTGCCTCTTCACTCTTTTACATAATTCTACATGCATTCATCTCTCTGCCTTTTATTAGGCTATTCTACTCTCCTGAATGCCTACTCTCCACACTTATCTATATCCTACAAATCATTCAAGACCTATTTAAAAGCCCCACATCACCCAGAGAGGATTGTGGAGAACTCCAACTACAAACGATTCTTGCATTTCCTGCCACTTCTAGGCCTTAACTGTTTGTGTCACTTACCTTAGCATTTGATTTACATGCCACTCATCTTGGTATTTGATTTATATGCCATGTATTTTAGCATTTGATTTATCTGTCACATATTTTAGCTTTTGATTTACCTACCGTCTTATTGTATGCCATTCTATTATTCCATACAGAAACATCTTGCTTCAGTAAGACTGTCACCTCTTTAAGACAAGGACTATCACTTTTTTGGTATCACTGAGACCACACAGCACAGTGTTAGACCCAAAATACCCCTCAAATTTATAACTATCTGTTTGAGATTAATTTAACTGAATAAAAACTCATAGTATTTCCTATCATTTTGCTTACTTTCTCCTATAAATGCAATTAATCAATCCAAAGTCTAAATGGTGAGTACAGTACCTTATCATACTGACAGACAACTACATTATCCATATCAAACAGGTCTGGCACATCTTGCTCACTAACATCATCTCCAGAATTTAAAGGGTCCTAAAGATGAAAGATAGTCACATTAATGAATTTTATGACACTCTGAATTTTTTAAAGATAGAGGGACATATTCTGTCTCTGCAAGTGCAAAGAATAGTACTGTACTTAAAAGCCAAGCAGCCTCAGTTTGACTCCCAGTTTGGCCACTCAACAACCACAAGACTGACCTTTTTGGCAAGCTATTAAGGCTCCTCATATCTCCGTTTTCTCATTTGCAAAATGAGAACAGTAATAAGAGCCATAGGGCAGTGGAATGTTAAATAGCAAAAGGCAATACGATTTAGGATGGTACCTGGCACACATGTAAGGCCACCATGCTGCTGCTAAGTCGCTTCAGTCATGTCCGACTCTGTGCGACCCCACAGATGGCAGCCCACCAGACTCCCCCGTCCCTGGGATTCTCCAGGCAAGAACACTGGAGTGGGTTGCCATTTCCTTCTCCAATGCATGAAAGTGAAAAGTGAAAGGGAAGTCGCTCAGTCGTGTCCGAGTCTTAGCAACCCCATGGACTGCAGCCTATCAGGCTCCTCTGTCCATAAATGATAGCTAATAATACGAATGCTTCTTAATTATCACATTCCACAAAGATTTCATGGCATATATTAGAATTAAAGCAGGTACATTATGCTTCTACCCTGGATGTCTTCTTTAACTTCACTCCCATTCCTTCAAACTCCCACTACCTCTAGTTAAGACTAACAAATATAGTAACTGATTCCTAAATACTTAATACTGATTTACATTGCAGCTTACGGTCAAAAACTTAAATACAAGTACAGATACAAGTTAAGTCTCACTTTAAAGACTAAAGACAGCATTGATCTGAACTGTTAATCCTCTTGGTTCCAAAGTATATTACAGCACAAATCCTATAAATTTTTAAAACTTTCAACTCAAAAATAATCCTTACTTCTTCCACAAGGTCTATCTCAGGGTCTTCATTATCACTACTGTTCACACTTGAATCTTCATTTGATACACTGCCAGTTTCTTCTTCAGGTACCTTCAGGTCTCCTGCACCAATAATCCCTAGCAATCCGTTCTCATCTATATCTCTTGTATTTCCTATTTCATCATTGGAAGATGTATCTCCAGTTCCACTTATTTGAATTATCTCTTTAATGTCACCATCAGTTACCTGAATGCTTAAATCCATCTGAGAACTGGAATCCTAAAAATAGAAAGAAATGCAATAAAGTTTTGTAAGTCAAAGGAAGTATACAAAACACTGAATCAGCAAAATATAAAATTATATAAACATTTCATAAGTGGCTTCTTAAAATATATTTCTCCCTGGTCAGGTGATGTTCCCTAATTTTGAATTTTAGAACACTGCTAGCATTTCTATGTAATATGGGGATAAATTTATATTTAAATTGTAAATAAACTTGCAGTCATACATAGACAGAAATCAGTTGTCTGCTTTCAGGTAATATTTATCAGTTTTTATACATTTCTAATTAAAAAAAGATATGCAACAAGCAACAGAGGTTAACTGTACAGCACAGAGAACTATAGTCAATATCTTATAATAACCCATACTGGAAAATAATTTCAAAATTAACGTTTATATGTATAACATGTCACATACACAAAAAAGAATTCTACTTTCTTTTTGCCAGTTTTTCTAAATGTCCTATTGACATCTAATAACAACCTATGAGATACAAAATTTTAAATATATTTGTGTAGGATATGATTAATATAAATATAAATCTATTACATTTAAATTATAAATGACATCATTTCAAGATGCTCTTATTTTTATTTTTTCTGCATTTGATAAAATATTCTCAGAGAAATGTTCATATATCTCACTGATTATATATTTTTTTCTCTTCCCTTATATTTCTTCTGATATTCTAGCACTCTTCTCTTTCATGCATTGGAGAAGGAAATGGCAACCCACTCCAGTGTTCTTGCCTGGAGAATCCCAGGGATGGGGGAGCCTGGTGGGCTGCTGTCTATGGGGTCACACAGAGTCGGACACGACTGAAGTGACTCAGCAGCAGCAGCATGGTGTCTATCTTCTCAGTGAACTATACCTTTTATTATAAAATATATTCATCTCTGTTTCATTTAAAATAATTTTAAAAAAAGAAAGCCCAGAAAAAAAGTATCAGCTTTTATACAAACTAATTTAAAATTAAATAATATCGCTAAAGTTTTAACTGTTTTAAACAATAATTAAATGAAGTAGAAAGGACAAGCAACATCACATTAAATGGATGAATAAAAAATATAAAGGACTGTACTAACTAGAAAAAGCCAAACACTAAAAGAAAATATAAATTGAAACTGACACAAATGAAAAGATTAACAGACAAATCCACAATCATAGTTAGAGAATTCAGCATTCCTCTCCATAGTAATCAATTTAAAAAGTAGAATGAAATTCAGTAAGAATGTAGAAAAACTGAATAACACAATGAACCAACATAACCTAACTGGCATTTACAGAAAACTCCTCCCAAAGAGCTAAATGCACATTCTTTTCAAGAGCACACAGAATGTTCACAAGACATCATATGCTGAACCATAAAACAAACCTTGACAAATGTAACACACACAAAGTATATGTTCACTTAGCAAAAGGAATTATACCAGAAATCAGTGATAGAAAGATCTGGAAAATCCTCCAATATTTACAAATTAAACAACACATTTCTAAATACCCATGGGTCAAAGAATAAGTCACAAGGAAAATTAAAACATAATTTTAACTGAATGCAAACAAAACCACGATGTTTTAAAACTTGAGATAAACCTAAAGCAGTGCCTAGAGGGAATTTTATAGCATTAAATGATTATATAAGAAAAGAAAGTGAAAGTGAAGTCACTCGGTGTGTCTGACTTTTCGCGACCCCGTGGACTGAAGCCTAAGCAAGTCTCAAATCGGTGACCTAAAATTCCACTGTAAGAAATTAAAATGAGAAGACCGAATTAAGCTCATAGCAAACAGGGAAATAATAAAAAGGAGCAGAGTTTTTACATGAAATTAAAGTTGATATCAGTTCAAAATAGACTGTTAACAACTTTAACCACAAAGAAAACATGGAATACACACAAAAGAAATGAGAAAGGAATCAAAATGTGTCATTACAAAAAATCAACTACACGCAAAAGAATATAAGGGAAGAAACGAAGGTCAAAAAAGCTAAAAGACACAGAAAATAACAAAAAGAGCAAGAATAACTCCTCCCCTATCCGTAATTCCTTTAAAGGTAAATAGATCAAACTCCCCAATCAAAAGTAACAGTTTGGCAGAATGGATAAACAGTACCCAGCAATATGCTGTCTACAAGAGACTCACCTTAAATCGAAGGACACACACAGGTCAAAAGTAAAACTATGGGAAAAGATATTCCATGCAATTAGTAACCACAAGGGTTGGGAAAACTATGCTAATATCAGACAAAATAGACTTTAAGTCAAACACTGTTAAAAACAAAGAAATTATGATAAAAGGATCAATTCATCATCCATGCACCAAACATCAGAGCTCCTAAATATATGCAACAAAAAGGGAGAAATAGCTCTGAAATAATAGTAGGACATTTCAATACTCCACTTTCAATAATGAATAGAACCACCAGACAGAATATCAATAAGGAAATAAAGAACTTGAACATGACAGGCTAATTACACCTAACAAACATAAACAAAATTTGCAAAACAACAGGACACACATTTTTCTTAAGTTCACACAGAACGTTCTCCAGGACAGGCTGGTAAGTTAGGCCACAAAATAGACTAAAATTATACAAAGTATCTTTTTTGATCACAATGGAATGAAACCAGAAATAAAAGCAGAAAGAAACCCAGAAAATCTACAAGATACAGAAGTTAAACAACAGTCTAAAAACAAATCAATGGATCAAAGAGGAAATCAAAGGAATCAGAATCTTTTGCAAAAGATATAAATATCTTGAGACAAATGAAAACACAACACACCAAAACCTATGGGATGCTGCAAAACAGTGCTCAGAGGGAAACTGATAGCTGTAAATGTTTGCATTAAAAAAAGAAGAAAGATCTCAACTTATTAAAAATAATTTTAAGAAACTAGAAAAAGAAGAACAAATAAAGCCCAAAGCTAGTAGAAGGAAGGAAATAATACCAAGTAAAGCAGAGATAAAGAAAAGGAAAACAATAGAGAAAATAAAATCAGGAGTTATTTCTTCAAAAAGATCAATAAAATTGATAAATATATGACTCAACTAATGAAGAAAACTACAATCAGAAGTAACGAAAATTTACTAATGATTTTACAGAAATAATAAGAATTATAAGCGAATACTTGACTAATTGCATGCCAACAAGCTGGATATCCTAAATAAAATGAACTAATTCCTAAAAACACACAACCTGCCAAGATTGAATCATGAAGAAAGAGAAAATATACACAGACTTATAACCAATTATGAGATTGAATTAGTCATCAAAAATCTCTCAACAAAGAAATGCCCAGGACCAGATGGCTTCACTAAAGAATTTTACTAAACATTTATAACCTCAAGCCTCAAAAATCCTCAAGAAGGGAATTTCCTAATGGTCCAGTGATTAGGACTCTGAGTTCTCACTGCAAGCGCTACGTTCAATCCCCAGTCAGGGAACTAAGATCCCACAAGAGGCACAGCACAGCCGAAAAAAAAAAATCCTCAACAAAATACTAACACAATTCAGTAGCACATTAAAAGGATCATACACCATGGCCAAGGCAGATTTATTCCTGAAATGCAAAAGTGGTTCAAAACGTGAAAAATTAGCACATGAACAGAATGAAGAGGTGGAAAAAACTACACAATCATCTACATTAATGCAGAAAAAGCATCTGAAAAATTCAACACCTTTTCATGATTTAAAAGAATTCAAACTAGGAATAGAAAGAAATTGCCTCAACATAATGAAAGAAAAGAAAGCTTTTCCTTTTCATCCAAGGTGCCCTGCCCACTCTTGCTACTTCTATTCAATATATCCTAGCTAGGACAATCAAGCAGAATAAAGAAAGAAAAGGCATCCAAACTGAAAAGGAAGAAGTAAAACCGGCTCTGTTTGCAGATGACATCTTATTATGTACAAAACCCCAAAAGTTTCATACTCACACACACATACAATGTTAGAACAAATTCAGCAAAAGGTACAGCATACAAAAAAAAAAAAAAGAAAATTAGTTGTATTTCTATGCATTAACAACCTGAACACAAAGCAAGCAATTCCATTTACAATACCATCAAATAGAATGCTAAGGAGTAAACATAACCAAAGAGGAAAATGACTTGTTCACTAAAAAATACAAAACACTGCAAAGAAGTCGAAAATGACACTACTAAATGGGAATAAATTCCACATTCGTGGATTAGAAGAGTTAATACTGAATATTAAGATATTGATACTATCCAAAAGCATCTAAGTGGAGAAGGAAATGGCAACCCACTCCAGTGTTCTTGCCTAGAGAATCCCATGGACAGAGGAACATGGTGGGCTGCTGTCCATGGGGTTGCACAGAGTCGGACACAGATGAAGCAACTTAGCATGCATGCAAAGGTTAAAATTCAATGCAATCCCTATCAAATCCAAATGACATTTTTGGTGTGAATGGAATAATCCATCTTGAAATTCATATGGAACCTCAAAGGATGTTGAATAACAAAAACAGTCTTGAAAAAGAAAGTATAAGCCGGAGGTCCCGTATATCCTCACTTCAAAGCTTAATATAAAACTACAGTGGTCAAAAACAGTATATTTGCATAAAGACAGAAAAAAGATCAGTGAAACAGGGAACCCAGAAATAAACTCTCACATGTATGGTCAGATGATTTTCAATAAAAATAACAAGAATGTTAAACAAGGAAACAACAGTCTTTTCAACAAATGCTAAGAAAAGTAAATATCTACATGCAAAGGAATGAAGCTGAACCCTTACCTTACACCATATATAAAAATTAACTCAAAATGGATTAGAAACTAAAACATAAGACCTAAAACTGCAAGACTCAGAAAAAAAATCATAGAGGAGGATCTTCATGACAGTGAATTTGGGAATGATTTCTTAGATATGATACCAAAAGCACAGGCAAAAAGAAAAAAAGATAAAACAGACTTCATCAAAATTAAAACCTTTGTGTATCAAAGGATACTATCAACAAAGTGAAGAAGAAACCCACAATATAGGAGAAAATATTTGCAAATTATGTACCTGTAACAGATTTCATGTACAGAATATATTTTAAAAACTCTACACTGAACAACAGGCTGGATGAAGCACAAGCTGGAAACAAGGCTGCCGGGAGAAATATCAATAACCTCAGATATGCAGATGACACCACCCTTACAGCCAAAAGCGAAAAGGAACTAAAAAGCCTCTTGTTGAAAGTGAAAGAGGAGAGTGAAAAAGTTGGCTTAAAACTCAAAATTTAGAAAACTAAGATCATGGCATCTGGTCCCATCACTTCATGGGAAACAGATGGGGAAACAGTGAAAGACTTTATTTTGGGGGGCTCCAAAATCACTGCAGATGGTGACTGCAGCCATGAAATTAAAAGACGCTTGCTCTTTGGAAGAAAAGTTAACATAGACAGCATATTAAAAAGCAAAGACATTGCTTTGCCAACAAAGGTCAGTATAGTTTTTCCAGTAGTCATGTATGAATGTGAGAGTTGGACCATAAACAAAGCTGAGAGCCAAAGAATTGATGCTTTTGAACTGTGGTGTTGGAGAAGACTCTTGAGAGTCCCTTGGACTGCAAGGAGAGCCAACCAATTCATCCTAAAGGAAATCAGTCCTGAATATTCTTTGGAAGGACTGATGCTGAAGCTCAAACTCCAAAACTTTGGCTGCCTGATGTGAAAAGCCAATTCATTAGAAAAGACCCTGAAGCTGGGAAAGATTGAAGCCGGGAGGAGAAGGGGATGACAGAGGATGAGATGGTTGGATGGCATCACTGACTCAATGGACATGAGTTTGAACAAACTTCGGGAGATAGTGAAGGACAGGGAATCCTGGCATGGGGTTACAAAGAGTCGGACACAACTTAGCGATTGAACAACAATAATCATAATGGCAGGGTATATCTTCTTTAATTCTTAACAGAAATTGAATCTAAGTATCTTCCATAAAGCAATCGCAATGATTATTTATTACCTAGCTATGTACAAGATCATCCTGTGCCACTCTATTCTTAGCTGGGGTGAAATATATCTCAACATTAACTTTTATACTATTTTTATTAGTTTTTTTACCCACAAGAGCCTGCAAAGTATACAAGACTTCCTTTGGTGGCCTCAGAAGGTTAAGTAACTTGCTTAACGTCACATGATCTGTAAGTGGAAGATGAATTTAGAATTCAGGTCTTTTCATTTACATATCACTAATCATTTCATTCCTTATTTGTGACTAGTTCTTCTTATTAAGGATTATCTCTCAATTCCGGCTACATAATTTTATCAAGAATTTAGCACTTGATTCTAACAGTAATTGTTTTCTAATTATTATTGTTTAAGTTTTTGACAAATACAAAAAGCAGTGTTTTGTTAAATTTGCTTTTTCCTATAAATAAAAACATCACATCCGGTCAGTTCAGTCACTGAGCCGTATCCAACTTTGCAACCCCATGGAGTGCAGCACACCAGGCCTCCCTGTCCACCACCAATCCCAGAGTTTACTCAAACTCATGTCCGTTGAGTCGGTGATGCGATCCAACCATCTCATCCTCTGTCTTCCCCTTCTCCTCCTGTCTTCAATCTTTCCCAGCATCAGAGGCTTTTCAAATGAGTCAGTTCTTCACATGAGGTGGTCAAAGTGTGGAGTCTGAGCTTCAGCATCAGTCCTTTAGGATGGACTGGTTGGATCTCCTTGCTGTACAAGGGACTCTCAAGAATCTTCTCCAACACCACAGTTCAGTTCAAAAGCATCAATTCTTCAGTGATCAGCTTTCTTTATAGTCCAACTCTCGCATCCATACACGAACTGGAAAAACCATAGTTTTGACTAGATGGAACTTTGTTGGCAAAAAAATGTCTCTGCTTTTTAATATGCTATCTAGGTTGGTTATAACTTTACTTTCAAGGAGCAAGTGTCTTTCAATTTCATGGCTGCAGTCACCATCTGCAGTGATTTTGGAGCCCCAAAAAGTAAACTCTGTCACCGTTTCCACTGTTTCCCCATCTATTTGCCATGAAGTGATGGGACTAGATGCCATGATCTTCATTTTCTGAATGTTAAGCTTTAAGCCAACTTTTACACTCCCTTTCACTTTCATCAAGAGGCTTTTTAGCTCCTTCTCACTTTCCGCCATAAGGGTAGTGTCATCAGCATATCTGAGGTTATTGATATTTCTCCTGGCAATCTTGATTCCAGCTTGTGCTTCTTGACCAGCCCAGCGTTTCTCATGATGTACTCTGCATAGAAGTTAAATATGCAGGGTGACAAGATACAGCCTTGACTCCTTTTCCTATTTGGAACCAGTCTGTTGTTCCATGTACAGTTCTAACTGTTGTTTCCTGACCTGCATACAGATTTCTCAGGAGGCAGGCCAGGTGGTCTGGTATTCCCATCTCTCTCAGAATTTTCCACAGTTTATTGTCTTTTCACTGCAGAGAGCTCAGGGTCCCTAACCCCTCTGCTGTTTGAGTCCACTGTATGATAAGAGAACAGACTCTATATGATTTCAATACTTTTAGTTCAGTGCAGTCACTCAGTCATGTCCAACTCTGCGACCCCATGTACTGCCTGTCTCTTATACACATCTAGATGTGTATAAGAGACAGTCTATTTGCCATGAAGTGATGGGACTAGATGCCATGATCTTCATTTTCTGAATGTTAAGCTTTAAGCCAACTTTTACACTCCCTTTCACTTTCACCAAGAGGCTTTTTAGCTCCTTCTCACTTTCTGCCATAAGGGTAGTGTCATCAGCATATCTGAGGTTATTGATATTTCTCCTGGCAATCTTGATTCCAGCTTGTGCTTCTTGACCAGCCCAGCGTTTCTCATGATGTACTCTGCATAGAAGTTAAATATGCAGGGTGACAAGATACAGCCTTGACTCCTTTTCCTATTTGGAACCAGTCTGTTGTTCCATGTACAGTTCTAACTGTTGTTTCCTGACCTGCATACAGATTTCTCAGGAGGCAGGCCAGGTGGTCTGGTATTCCCATCTCTCTCAGAATTTTCCACAGTTTATTGTGATCCACACAGTCAAAGGCTTTGGCATACTCTATATAGCAGAAGTAGATGTTTTTCTGGAACTCTCTTGCTTTTTTGATGTTGGCAATTTGATCTCTGGTTTCTCTGCCTTTCCTAAATCCAGCTTTAACATCTGGAAGTTCATGGTTCATGTACTGTTGAAGCCTGGCTTGGAGAATTTTGAGCATTATTTTGCTAGTGTGTGAGACGAGTGCAGTTGTGCAGTAGTTTGAACATTCTTTGGCATTGTCTTTCTTTGGGACTGGAATGACAACTGACCTTTCCCAGTCCTGTGGCCACTGCTAAGTTTTAAAATCTGATTAAGAGATATTCATTTAGAAGTATCATCAGTTCAGTTCAGTAGCTCAGTCGTGTCCAACTCTTTGCGACCCCATGAATCACAGCACGCCAGGCCTCCCTGTCCATCACCAACTCCCGGAGTTCACTCAGACTCACGTCCACTGAGTCAGTGATGCCATCCAGCCATCTCATCCTCTGTCGTCCCCTTCCCCTCCTGCCAATCCCTCCCAGCATCAGAGTCTTTTCCAATGAGTCAACTCTTCGCATGAGGTGGCCAAAGTCCTGGAGTTTCAGCTTTAGCATCATTCCTTCCAAAGAAATCCCAGGGCTGATCTCCTTCAGAATGGACTGGTTGGATCTCCTTGTAGTCCAAGGGACTCTAGAGAGTCTTCTCCAACACCATAGTTCAAAAGCATCAATTCTTCGGCACTCAGCCTTCTTCTCAGTCTAACTTTCACATCCATACATGACCACAGGAAAAACCATAGCCTTGACTAGAAGGACCTTAGTCTGCAAAGTAATGCCTCTGCTTTTGAATATACTACCTAGGCTGGTCATAACTTTTCTTCCAGGGAGTAAGCATCTTTTAATTTCATGGCTGCAATCACCATCTGCAGTGATTTTTCATATAGTAACTCAAAAAATTTGTGCTCAATTAACTAAATCATCAATTCAAATAACTATCAGTATGATAATTTATCTTAGAGGAATATCAGAATGGATCTGGAATTTTTTGATGTCCCAGTATTTCTAATGGGTGTCCCAAGTGGCACTAGAGCGGGAGAGGTAAGAGACGTAGGTTCCACTCCTGGGTCAGGAAGATTCCCAGGAGGAGGGCATGGCAACCCACTGCAGTATTCTTGCCTGGAGAATCCCAGCTACAGAGGAGCCTGGCAGACTACAGTCCAGAAGGTCACAAAGAGTCAGACATGACTGAAGCAACTTAGCATGCATGCACACAATAATTCTAATATTTAGCCAGAGTTGAGAATTATTGAGCCAAATAAACTAGTCACAGATCCTCCCTTTTAAAGTTTATATTCTGATATACATATATATTTTTCCCCTTCAGGTGTTGGGTACACAGATATTAATAAAATATACCTCTCAGTGCACAGAGGACATTGTAACATATCTTTTAACTACATTATGACAGATACAGGCTTAAGGGGCTATGATGACAAAGAGATACATCCAAACTAATAATAAAAGGGGAGTGGGGAGACAGAAAAGTATTAAAATAAGATTTCTGGAGAAAGTAATAAGTGGCTAAGTAGGAATTAACCATAAGAAAGGATGGTGGGAGAAAAATCCAGGCACAAAGCTGAGGGGACAGCAAAACCAAAGGGAGGCAGGAAACAAGAGTCAACACAGCCACCTGCCAGTAAAGCAGGAGGTATGAAAGGAAGGAAGAGTAAGAAAGAAACACAGACAGCAACACGGGGGTCCCTGTGCGCCACACCGAGTGCTGGCCTAGTAGGAGACTGCCAGGTATTTCTCAGCATAGACGGGCTACGCAGCGTCAGCAGAGATGCGGGGTGTGCAACCATGGGAGGCTATGCGCACGTCCCCTCGAGGGCAGAAAGCTTGTAGAAAGAAGGAAGTTGGGAAAGCCACAGTAAACAAAGATCCCACTGCTTTTCATTGGTTAAGTTGTTGTCAGGAAACACGAGGGGTCTTTCTTCTAGCTGGGCTCTGCCATTGTCACTGGGTGTGAAGAGTGCCCCCTGCAGGTCTCTCAAATGTATCTAATCGAGGTTTCTATTAATGTTTTTTCACAAGGAGTTTAAATTTTATCCTGTAGCTTGATGGGCAGTCAGTGACATGGCAAGCGGGCTGTATGCTGGGTAAGTCTATGGCAGCCAAGAGGAGCAGAGATCATAGCTAATGTGCACTGAGTTCTTACAATGTGCTAGGAAGTATGCTGCTGAGCACTTCACACTGATTTTCTCCCATAATCTTCCCACTATCACAATTCTATGGTAGATACGATTATCTTTATTTACAAATGAGGATATAGTAACTTGCCCAACCCACATAATTATTAAGGGATATAAAAGGAATCAAAAACATTTCTCATCCCTGAATCTTTTAACCTCTAGGATGGGTGGATTGGGAATAGTGGAATAAGAACCTGCAGAGACTATAAGGCTAGTAATTAGTTGGAAACTATATTATCCCAAGTAAGAGACAATTAGGGCAATAGAGGGAGAAGAGAGAAAATATTCCAGAAATACTTGGTTTTAAAAGATGTCAAAAATCATGATTCAGTCTTTAAAAGGAATGAAAATTCCTATATATGCTACAACATGAACGAACCTTAAAAATGTGCTAAAATAAACCTGTCACAAAAGCACAAATATTGTATGATACCACTCACAAGGTACCTAGAATAATCAAATTCATAGAAACAGAAGGCAGAATAGAAGTCGCCAGTAGCTGAATGGAGGGGGTAATGGGAATTGACTTTCTAATGGGTACAGAATTTCATTTGGGGGATGATTAGAATGTTCGAGACATGCACAGTAGTGACGGCTGCACAACAATGTAACATACTTAATGCCACTGAACTGTACACCTAAAAATCAGTTAGAATGGGAAATCATATGTTATACAGTGGACCCTTGACCAATATAGGTTTGAAATGTTCAGGTCCATTACACATGGAACTTTTTCAATAAATATGTACTACAAAATCTGTGATTGGTTGAATCCATGGATACAGAGGGCTTCCCTTGTGGCTCAGCTGGTAAAGAATCTGTCTGCAATGAGGGAGATCTGGGTTCGATCCCTGGGTTGGGAAGATCCCCTGGAGAAGGGAAAGGGTACCCACTCCAGCAGAGTCAGACATAACTGAGCAGCTTTCACTTTCACGGATACAGAGGGCTGACTATAAACTTATATGTAGATTTTTCACTGCAGAGAGCTCAGGGTCCCTAACCCCTCTGCTGTTTGAGTCCACTGTATGATAAGAGAACAGACTCTATATGATTTCAATACTTTTAGTTCAGTGCAGTCACTCAGTCATGTCCAACTCTGCGACCCCATGTACTGCAGCATGCTGGGCTTCCCTGTCCATCACCAACTCCCAGAGTTTACTCAAATTTATGTCCATCGAGTTGGAGACTGATGCTCAAGAGAATAACAGGATTGGAAATGCAGTTATCAATACAAAGATCATAGTTAAAACCATGATATTGCATGGGACTGCCCACGGAAAACATGAACTAAGAAATGAGCTGAGGATAGAACCTTTAGGAAACAGGAAGGGCAGATAAAGAGGAGTCATGGAGGAGATAAGCAGCAGCAGTCAGAAAGGTAAATATTTTAAAGAGAAGGCAGCAGAAACAATATTTGGGAGAGGGACAATGAAGATGGTGGGGAGAGAAGCAAGAGATGAAAAGGAGCTGGGGAAGATACACCATCCCCATTTCTCTCCTTCTACTTTTGGGAGTTACAATGAAAATCTGAGTTCCTAGTTTTCTGTAGCATTGTAAGATTAGAAAACAAAATTCTTCCACTGAGGAAAAACTTAACATAGTAATATACAATAATATACACCTTAAAATAGGAGCATGTCAAACTGTCAGAAATATGTTTTATGCAACAGTAATGATGTTAAACCTACATAAAAACTTAAGATCTTTGGCAGTCTACACAGGAAAAGCAGGCTAATTGTACACGAAGGGCTAACCGTAACTTGTTTTCAGCAGTAAGAACTTCTGAAAGCTACTTATAAAGAGTTATTTATAAACTTTTTTGAAAATTATATTAGTATAAATTTTACCAGATTACTATTTTAAGATATCCTATGGGAAAAAAATTTAATATAAATTAAATTCCTTTCAATGCTTGTGTTTTAAATACAGATATATTTTAAAATCAACCAACAAGTTGTATGAACCATTATCCAATATGTCACATGCCCATAAAGCATAATAGCACTAACCTAAATCTTATGGTGACAGAAGCTATTAAAAACTCCATATACATCTCTGATAACTCTAAAAATTATGAGGCTGGTTTTATGCCCAGTTTACAGACAATCACTGAATTTTAAAAGAGCAACATTACATAGTTTGCTTTTAAGAGGCAAACCTGGAATTTGAACCTGTTGTGCCTCTAAAGCTTAAGCTCTTAACCACTACCCTCTAAACAATCCTCGCTTAATCTTCCTTAACTGATCTACTTCTCCATATCAGAACAAAGTACAAAATGACATCTAATAGGTGACAGTAGAATAAGTCCCTGAATCATCACTCCAGAAATCTTTAAAGTTCAGAGTCCAGGAGGAAAATGCCTCTAAAATTATAAGTGATGAAAACACTTATAGTCATTTTCTCTCAAAATCATCTGTTTCATAACTAGGAATTTATCCTACATTTCTTAAACTTCATATGGTTTGTGAAAATATGATAAAAAATGCTCAAAAAGTATTTTACCTTAGTGTAAGTACTTAGCCACTCAGTTATGCATGACTCTTTGAGACCCTATGGACTGTAGCCCGCCAGAGCCCTTTGTCCGTGGGGATTCTCCAGGCAAGAATACTGGAGTGGGTTGTCACTCCCTCCTCCAGGGGATTCTCCCNGTCAAACACTGTCAGAAATATGTTTTATGCAACAGTAATGATGTTAAACCTACATAAAAACTTAAGATCTTTGGCAGTCTACACAGGAAAAGCAGGCTAATTGTACACGAAGGGCTAACCGTAACTTGTTTTCAGCAGTAAGAACTTCTGAAAGCTACTTATAAAGAGTTATTTATAAACTTTTTTGAAAATTATATTAGTATAAATTTTACCAGATTACTATTTTAAGATATCCTATGGGAAAAAAATTTAATATAAATTAAATTCCTTTCAATGCTTGTGTTTTAAATACAGATATATTTTAAAATCAACCAACAAGTTGTATGAACCATTATCCAATATGTCACATGCCCATAAAGCATAATAGCACTAACCTAAATCTTATGGTGACAGAAGCTATTAAAAACTCCATATACATCTCTGATAACTCTAAAAATTATGAGGCTGGTTTTATGCCCAGTTTACAGACAATCACTGAATTTTAAAAGAGCAACATTACATAGTTTGCTTTTAAGAGGCAAACCTGGAATTTGAACCTGTTGTGCCTCTAAAGCTTAAGCTCTTAACCACTACCCTCTAAACAATCCTCGCTTAATCTTCCTTAACTGATCTACTTCTCCATATCAGAACAAAGTACAAAATGACATCTAATAGGTGACAGTAGAATAAGTCCCTGAATCATCACTCCAGAAATCTTTAAAGTTCAGAGTCCAGGAGGAAAATGCCTCTAAAATTATAAGTGATGAAAACACTTATAGTCATTTTCTCTCAAAATCATCTGTTTCATAACTAGGAATTTATCCTACATTTCTTAAACTTCATATGGTTTGTGAAAATATGATAAAAAATGCTCAAAAAGTATTTTACCTTAGTGTAAGTACTTAGCCACTCAGTTATGCATGACTCTTTGAGACCCTATGGACTGTAGCCCGCCAGAGCCCTTTGTCCGTGGGGATTCTCCAGGCAAGAATACTGGAGTGGGTTGTCACTCCCTCCTCCAGGGGATTCTCCCGGCCCAGGGATCAAACCCAGGTCTGCCGCACCGCGTGTGAATTCTTTACCATCTGAATCACTAGAGCAGCCCTTAACACATTATACCAGACTAAACTAAAAACACTTGCTAAAAGGTTTTAAACAGGGTTCATCAGACATCTGAAATACTCTAATAATACGTAGAATGGTTTCTGATAAACATGTCGTTTGTTCGTTATCCTTCACTGTACCCTACAGTATATCTTGGGCTTCCCTGGTGGCTCAGACAATAAAGAATCCGGCTGTATTGCAAGAGACCTGGGTTTGATCCCTGGGTTGGGAAGATCCCCCAGAGAATGGGATGGAGTGGGAATGGCTACCCACTCCAGACTAGATCTGATACACAGAATGCCTGATAAACTATGGATGGAGGTTAGTGACACTGTACAGGAGACAGGGATCAAGACCATCCCCATGGAAAAGAAATGCAAAAAAGCAAAATGGCTGTCTAAGGAGGGCTTACAAATAGCTGTGAAAAGAAGAGAAGCGAAAAGCAAAGGAGAAAAGGAAAGATATTCCCATTTGAATGCAGAGTTCCAACCCACTCCAGTGTTCTTGCCTGGAGAATCCCAGGGACAGGGGAGCCTGGTGGGCTGCCGTCTGTGGGGTCGCACAGAGTCGGACATGACTGAAGTGACTTAGCAGTTCCAAACAACAGCAAGGAGAGATAAGAAAGCCTTCCTCAGTGATTAATGCAAAAAAATAGAGGGAAACAACAGAATGGAAAAGACTAGAGATCTCTTCAAGAAAATTAGAGATACCAAGGGAACATTTCATGCAAAGATGGGCTCGATAAAGGACAGAAATGGTATGGACCTAACAGAAGCAGAAGATATTAAGAACAGGTGGCAAGAATACACAGAACTGTACAGAAAAGATCTTCACGACCCAGATAATCACGATGGTGTGATCACTCACCTAGAGTCAGACATCCTGGAATGTGAAGTCAAGTGGGCCTTAGGAAGCATCACTACGAACAAAGCTAGAGGAGGTGATGGAATTCCAGTTGGGCTATTTCAAATCCTGAAAGATGCTGCTGTGAAAGTGCTACACTCAATATGCTAGCAAATTTGGAAAACTCAGCAGTGGCCACAGGACTGGAAAAGGTCAGTTTTCATTCCAATTCCAAAGAAAGGCAATGCCAAAGAATGCTCAAACTACCACACAATTGNTAAAAAAAAGCCACTCAGGACATCTAATCACTGGCTACTATTTATCTGTTAATACCAGTAAGTTAAACACAGTACTACCTTCTCTGAGACAGGTAGGCTGCTGGGCTCCTCTGTATTTCTTGGCTGCTTTACAGAATCACATTCACACATCCTGTTTTTAAGAACACGAGGCTGAGCCTCAGGCACGTGCTGGTGCTGAGCTCCCTGAGGGCTAGTGGAAAGGGGCCCATGCAGATTTTGAGTCATGCAAGCTGAAACCTGGAGCACTGGCTCCACAATGGAACCTGCTTGAGAGGCCTGTGGAGTAAATACAAAGCCTGGAAAGCTGATGTACTGAGAGCTTACCAGCTGATTCAATAAGGCTTCAGATATGATTTTATGCTCATCTCCAGGAGGTACAAGAATATCACTGGTAGTGTTTTCTAAATGCTTCCTATCCACTGTCTCAGAAGGAAGAACTATAGGTTGCTGGAGCACAGTTTCCATTCTCAGTGATTTTTCAGTAGTTGCTTGAAGAAAACATGGGTTTAATTGTGGAATACTGGTCTGTATTATTGACGGCTGCCCAAGCAGCTGAAATACTTGCTGAACTGGATGCTGTAGAATACTTGCTCTTTCAGAAGTCTGTGTCACCATAAATGGTACACTGACTTTATAAAGGTGAGCTTTAAAAGGAGAAAACAAAACTGTAAGTATAACAGAATCCTAATCTCCTTTAAAAAAACAATCTCATGCACAGGAGGCCAGGAGGAAATATATCAAAAGATTAACAGTGGTTATCTCTAGGAGGTTTTTTTTTTTTTTTCCCCAGAATTTTTTGTGTGTCTTCTACCATAATAATGTATTAGTCTTATTTTGAAAAATTAAATATATCTTGCTTTAACTCCAGCCTTTTCCCACTATTGCTTATATGGCACATTTGGAAACATACACAGGCCACCAATATTTATTCCATGAGCCTTTCCCACTGTGTAATAAATTACAGTGTTAATAACCTAAATTGGGATTTTTAAGAAACATAGTCATGGAGAATGTATACTTTAGATATAAGATACCATAGAACAACTATAAGACAAGGCTGTCCAAAAAGGGTTTAACAATTTCAAAAGTGAACAAATTTTCCCCTTCTTTCCTTAAAATAATACTAAAAAGAAGAAAGAAATTTACTTTTTGAGCACCGAGTCAGGTGCTTTGCTTAAACTCTGTAATGACCCAAAAAAAATAGGTATGATTCTCTTTCAAATAAAGAAACAGTTCTCTGAAAAGCAGATACAAGTTAAACCTCTGAATTTTTCAAATATTCTGATACAATCTCCAATAAGAAAGGAGGCAAATGTTGATAAATCTAATCTTTAGTTTTTCTTGATTAGACCCAGCTGGGACATGTGTGTAACAATTCAGGGAACTAGCTTAAACTAGAGAAACCTACACAAAGCATCTCATGCAATGCTGGGAAAGAGGACTGGAAGTGAAGTGTGGGGACAGGCTTAGTGCCTGTCTTCACAGAGAGGCTTAGACTGCTTTCATAACAACTACTGTTTATTATTACTTTTAAGTAAGGTTTATCAAAAGTTCCTATAACTTCGATGACTTGTGGTATAGTTAATTTAAAATTGTGGAAGTTAATATCCAGCTAAAAACAAAATATTCTTAAGACTATACTCTTACCAGATGCAGTCTGTTGTGTCACACCCACCGGTACATGAATAGGATAACCAGGAAAAGTAAAGCTTGCGCTGGAGTTTGAGGTGCCCTAGATATGAAAATTTTATGTTAGAAACTTAGAAAGAGGCTTTACTTGAAACTTTTTCCTGATCTCAAAGAGGATACAAAAAAATCTGATAAGGTCAACATGACAATAGTGACTCAACATTAAGGCTGAGTACTCTTGAGTAAACAGCTTTTTAATATTCGACGTCGATCATCTCATTAAAAATAAAAGAAATTTCATCCTACGGCTATTAGCAATGAAGTCAGTACGTCTTCATAATAACATGAAGACTGACTCATAAAATCTGCCCACCACACAGCTTTAAATGGGCACTGGTCCTCAAGATGTCAAATATAAGAGCCACAGTTGTTTATAGGAGTCCTCTAGTCTGTAAGTTGATCACTAATATTATTTTAAAGCAGATAAAAGTGTTATCATTTGTATTTTAGAATAATTAGACCTTAGGGTTTTAAAATTTTTTAAAAACTAAATGAAAAGATAAGGAAACATGTTTGCCTATCTGACATGCAAAAATTTTTAAGACATTAATATTACCCACTGTTGTTAAGAATACGATAAAAATCATATTCTCTCACACCACTGCTTATATGAGCATATATGGTACAATCCTTTTGGAGGGCAATTTTGCAGTATATACCAAAACTAAAAACATGCAATATCTTTGACCCAGAAATTCTACTTCCAGAAATTTATCCCAATTACCTGATTATCACAAACACACCAAAACATTATCTACAAGTATCACCAATGTAACGCTATATAGGAAAAATACTAACAATAATTCAAATGTCTATAAACAAAAGACTGGTTAATTAAACTGTGATACATCCACTAAGGCTAATCAATATTTACCTAGCACTGAAAAGGGCCATCTATATTACTAAATTTAGAAAAAGAAACCAATTACCTGATTATCACAAACACACCAAAACATTATCTACAAGTATCACCAATGTAACGCTATATAGGAAAAATACTAACAATAATTCAAATGTCTATAAACAAAAGACTGGTTAATTAAACTGTGATACATCCACTAAGGCTAATCAATATTTACCTAGCACTGAAAAGGGCCATCTATATTACTAAGTTTAGAAAAAGAAATTACAGAAATAGTCCAGAGAATGATCCTACTTTTACTGTGAAAATTAATGTAACTTTCTTTAATGAAGTCTAAATGGATATATATCATACAGTTAAAACAGCTACCTTTGGGATATAATCCTGTAGGGCCCTATCACTTTTTACTTTCAGCAGAGACATTACTTTGCCGACTAAGGTCCGCCTAGTCAAGAGTCGGACACGACTGAGCGACTGAACTGAACTGAACTGAAGCCTGATTTTACTCTTTGTGTCTGTGTTACTTGCTCCAGTCAGGTCCAGATCTTTGTGACCCTATGGCCTGTAGCCCACCAATCTCCTCTGTCCACTGAATTCTTCAGGTAAGAATACTGGAGTGGGTAGCCATTCCTTTCTCTAGAGGATATTCCCAACCCAAGGAATGAACCTGGGCCTCTTGTACTGGAGGCAGATTCTTTACCATTTGAGCCACCAGGGAAGACCATCATTAATAAGCACTTATTTCCAACAATTCCAAAGATAGAAATATTTCTTCACTGGTTTCCTATCAAAAGCAGCAACATTCTTTCTAAAAATTGTGGTAAGGACTATGATTTTTGTTTTTAATGAAGAAACAGAAATAAATGGTCCACTAAGTGACTCCAAAATCACTGCAGATGGTGACTGCAGCCATGAAATTAAAAGACGCTTACTCCTTGGAAGAAAAGTTATGACCAACCTAGATAGTATATACAAAAGCAGAGGCATTACTTTGCCGACTAAGGTCCACCTAGTCAAGGCTATGGTATTTCCTGTGGTCATGTATGGATGTGAGAGTTGGACTGTGAAGAAGGATGAGCGCCGAAGAATTGATGCTTTTGAACTGTGGTGTTGGAGAAGACTTTCGAGAGTCCCTTGGACTGCAAGGAGATCCAACCAGTCCATTCTGAAGGAGATCAGCCCTGGGATTTCTTTGGAAGGAATGATGCTGAAGCTGAAACTCCAGTACTTTGGCCACCTCATGCGAAGAGTTGACTCACCAGAAAAGACTCTGATGCTGGGAGGGATTGGGGGCAGGAGGAGAAGGGGACGGCAGAGGATGAGATGGCTGGGCGGCATCACGGACTCGATGGACGTGAGTCTGAGTGACCTCCGGGAGTTGGTGATGGACAGGGAGGCCTGGCGTGCTGCGATTTATGGAGTCGCAAAGAGTCGGACACAACTGAGCAACTGAACTGAACCAACCGAAGTGACTCAGCTGCAAAGCACCTGCCTGCCAACGCAGGAGACACAGGTTCTATACCTGGCTGGGGAAGATCCCCTGGAAAAGGAAACGGCAACCCACTCCAGTACTCTTGCCTGGAGAATCCCAAGGACAGAGGAGCCTGGAGAGCTACAGTCAAGGAGTCACAGGAGTCAGACACAACTTAGCGACGCAACGACCAAATTCTCGTGCCCCAGAAAGGTAACTCACAGGCTGAAAGAAAATGAAGAGCGGTTCACGGATCAAATATCATCTTTTGGTGGTGTTTAGTTGCTAAGCCGTGTCCAATTCTGTGACCCCGTGGGCTGTAGCCCACTAGTTCCACTGTCTATGGGATTCTCCAGGCAAGAAGACTAGAGTGGGTTGCCACTTCCTTCCCCAGGAGATGTCTCTGATCCAGGGATGGAATCTGCATTTCCTGCATTAGCAGGTGGATTTCTTACCACTAAGCCACAAGAGAAACCTTAAAAAAAAAAAGAGAGAGAGAGAAATAGTTCTATTTTTCCCCACCTGAAAACTACTCAATTTTCTATATGTAAGTTTTAAATTTTATCTTCTTCCCCCAAATCCTAGGGGGAAAACCAACCTCTATTATACAAAGGTAAAAAAATAACCAAAATATTCCACTTAAATAAAAGGAAGAACTATGATGTGCCTCAACGCTAGGGGTGAAAAAATCAGAAAATGCAGCATATCAAAACCATCTACTTAGGAACCACTAAGTATATAACATTATACAGTGTATTAAAACTCCATACAATGTAACTTTAGAAATTTCCTAATCTTGTAGGTACAGTCTCGGCAAATGCTAACAACTGCTCTGGAAGATAGGAAAAGCTGGTGAGAAAACATTACATCTGAAACTACTGAATTTTTCTAACACCTGTTATAGAAGCTATTTTTGTCTTCCCATCCCTTATGACATCTTTCCTCATTCAACTAAAGTTTTACAAATTACATCTCTGCCCAGCCTTCGGCCACCATTCAGTAAAACTGGGGCATCTCTTTTAAAAATATATCTTAAATAAACTACATACCAGTTCTGCTGTGGTAAAACTGGGACGAGTTCTACCAGCAGGAATAACTAACGATGCTGTATAAAAAACAAAATAAACATTGCATAGTCGTTAGATTTTACCAATTTAATAAAATTGCTCTAAGTATACCTTATTTTTTTTAATGCTTTCCATCACTAACATTTCAACCATGATAAATTCTATACTTTCTGATTCCAAGTGAGGTAAAAATAGTTAATCATATCTTTTCCCAACAATTTCAGATAAAGACTTTACAACTAACTATTTTAAGTACCAAAAGAAAATCCCATTGCAATTAAGTACAAAAGAAAATCCCATTGCAATATTGTACTATAGAAGTCCATAAGAAAACAGCTAGGTTATCTTTGCTAAGTCACTTCAGTCGTGTCCGACTCTGTGTGACCCCATAGACGGCAGCCCACCAGGCTCCGTCGTCCTTGGGATTCTCCAGGCAAAAACACTGGAGTGGGTTGCCATTTCCTTCTCCAACGCATGAAAGTGAAAAGTGAAAGGGAAGTCGCTCAGTCGTGTCTGACTCTTAGTGACCCCATGGACTGCGGCCCACCAGGCTCCTCCGTCCACGGGATTTTCCAGGCAAGAGTACTGGAGTGGGGTGCCATTGCCTTCTCTGAGGTTATCTTTAGGAAGTCAATGTACCTCCATCACAACTTTTCATAACAGAAAAAAGTAATTTATGGCATGTTACCAAGCAACTATATTTTGAGCAAAAAAAAAAAAAATGTAAACTACCATAAACCATTCTAAGTTTTAATAGGCTCAAAATAAATTTCAATTCATTTATTTCATGAAAATTTATAGTACTTTAGTCAAGTAATTAAGCAAACACAGATACAGAGTTCTAAGAGTAAATCTAAAAGAACATGTCTCCTGAAGTCTCTGCAGGACTTCAGGTAAACTGCGAAGAAAAATATGATAATAAATTCTTAGGAGAACACCAACTCAATCTGCATTAAACCTATCATCTATCTTTATTTGCACCAATTTCCTGTGCTAACTGTCCCTTTGGTTATTGTACATCTAAAAGGTTGGCCAAACGGTTTTTAATGCAGTTGTTTAAAAATAAGTCTAAAAAAGAACAACATAATGTCATTTGCAGCAACGTGGAAACTAGAGACTGTCATACTGAGTGAAGTCAGAGAAAAACAAATATGTAATATTTATATATGGAATAAAAAAAATGGTACAAATGAACTTATTTACAAAATCAGTCACAGATGGGGAAAACAGAGTTACTAGGGTGGGAAAAGGTGGTGCTGCTAAGTCGCTTCAGTCATGTCCAACTCTGTGACCCCATCGACGGCAGCCCACCAGGCTCCCCCATGCCTGGGATTCTCCAGGCAAGAACACTGGAGTGGGTTGCCATTTCCTTCTCCAGTGCATGAAAGTGAAAAGTGAAAGTGAAGTTGCTCAGTCGTGTCTGACTCTTTGCGACCCCATGGACTGCGGCCCACCAGGCTCCTCCGTCCATGGGGTTTTCCAGGCAAGAGTGCTGGGGTGGGTGCCAGTGCCTTCTCTGCTATATGGCAAAAGCCATAAAAAAGAGTGGATACACGTGCATTTATAACTGATTCACTTTGTTGTGCAGCAGAAACTAACACAGTTTCAATCTACTATGCTTCAATAAAATTTATTTAAACATCAGTCTGAAAAACAAATAGTTACTAGAAGGATCTTAGTTGACCAATATAACCTTAAATCTTACCTCAAGGTTCATTTTATCTACTTGAACCTGACTGTTAGAAGACCATCTCTTTTCTTTAAAGAAATAAAAAACATTTTTGCATTTAAGCAGCACGTATGTATTAAACACAATATTTTCATGGCATTTGTTTTTCACATACTGTATTAAGGAAGACTTGGAAATGGCTACCCACTCCCGTACTCTTGCCTGGAAAATCCCATGGACAGAGGAGCCTGGTAGGCTGCAGCCCATGGGGTCGCACAGAGTCAGACATGACTGAGCGACTTCCCTTTCACTTCCCCAAAGATCCATTTCTGACACTAGAGTGGCTCCATCACATGCAACAAACAGCTCAGAAGAGCACATTTTTTTAACAAACCATTCTTGTCACATTGAGACAACAGAAGTGAAGCTACAGAGACTGATAGTTAATGAGGCCCAAAATCATTTTTATCCTCTGCCATCGATGGCTTTGCTTATTAACAGGCATTCTTTTAGAAAGGCTAAATTAGAAAGAAGTGGAGTGGCAGGAACACAATGGTATTAGTCTTAATTAGCTGAAGTGAGCAAAGCTTAGGCTGGTACAGCTTAAGTCATAGCCTGAGAGGAAACAAAAATCTGTTAACATACTGTCTGCAGCAATTAAAAGAATTTCTTGAGGAAAAATAGCAATAATTCTCCCCTTTTAAATACTCTGAAATAAATCCCAGAGGGTAATTCTCTCTACTCATATAAATCAAACAGAGCTATAACAGAGTTTTAAGAGTGTCTTTATAGTCATCAAAAGAACTGAACTAACAAAATTTTATAGTAAAGTTTCACGCAGTTCCTACTTAATTTTTATACTAAATTCACAAGTTAAATTCACCATTCATACACATTCACAAATTAAATGTGCCTGAAACATACTTTTTAAAATACTCAAGACAGTTTTGATAACCAATTAAGTTTTAACTGAATACATGTTTTCACTTGAACTGGAACAGTCAGAATTTTGGTGTTCATTCGTACTCTAGAAATAGCAAATTTCACAAATAATAAGCTTTAGAATATAGAAGGAATTAAATCTGCCAAATATAATTTAATGAATTTTATAAAAAGATAGCATAATGTATATTATACAATTATACAATACAGTATAACAACATTCACAGTTATAAGTGTGTTTTTCCCTACACACCAAAAAGTCTTTATACATTAAGGCAGCTTAACAAACTTGGGTCCATTTTGAACCATTCCAAATTTTAATATCCAAGTCACATTATTCAAGAGGTGCAAAGATTGGTAAATTTCTTCTTTGTAACTACTCTTTAGCACATGGCTGTCTCCTGATTACCAAACTGAATATTCTAATTCAAATCATCTCAAGAAACAACTGCAATGCTTAAACTTTCAACAGATCCAAATTCAAGAACAATTGGACATACAGTTTGTACCTGAAGTTTAAGAGTTTCAATGCTCAAAGCTGAAAGCCAACAAATCTCTCAATGTTCCTGGTTCTTCCTTATCTTCTTCCCACAGTGACTGATGGTTGCATCAAAAAGACTATGTGACATGAAGACCAAAAATCAGATGGTGATTGGAACTGCCCTAGGAATACGGCAATCAGAGGCAGACTGACAACACACCCCAGTGTGCTCAAGACAGTCCTAGTTTACACCTATTATTCTGAGTTTATTATCAATAAAATCCCATTTCTCTCTCAAAAGTGCATTATAAGCAAAAGATCCAGAAGAGCCAATATGATATTCAAGGAGAAAAAACTGAACTACTAATACTGCCCAACTTCAAGACTTACTATAAGGTTACAGTAATCAAGACAGTGTAACACGGCAAAACAAAAACAAATAGACCAATGGAACAGAACAAAGAGCCCAGAGAGGACCTCCCCCCCATAAATATAATCAGTTGACCTTTGGCAAAAGGAGAATAAGCAATACAAGGGAGCAAAGACAGTCTCTTCAACAAAAAGTGCTGAAACTGAACATACAATGCAAAAAAAAGAGAAAGGAACCTAGACACAGACCCTACACTCTTCACAAAGACTAGCTCAAAATAGATCATAGACCTAAATGTAAAATGCAAAACCATAAAACTCCTAGAAAATAACATAGGAGAAAATCTAGATGACTTAAATATGGCAATGAATTTTTTGATACAACACCAAAAGCACAATCCATGAAAGAAATAACTGATAATTTGGACTTCATTAAAATTAAAAACTGCTTTGTGAAAGACAAGTCAGGAGAATGAGAAGACAAGCCACAGTTTGGGAGAAGATATTTGCAAAAGACATACTTAATAAGAGACTTATCAAAAACACACAAGGAACTCTTAAAACTTAACAACAACAAAGTAATCAAATTAAAAACTAAATTAAGCACCTAAATAAACACTCCAAAGAAGATATACAGATGGCAGGCATAACACCAATATGCTGACAAATATGCAGAGCAACAAACTCTCATGGTTCAGCCACTTTGGAAAAGTTTGGCACTTTCTTACCAAATGAAATATACTCTTATCGTATGATCCAGCAATCACATTCTTTGGTATTTATACCCAAAGGAGTTGAAAACTTACTTTTACACAAAAACCTGCACACTCATTTTTACAGAAGTTTTATTCCTAATTGCCAAATTCAGAGACCAATCAGTTATTGTTCAGGGGGTGAGTGGATATATTAACTGCAGTAGCTCCAGACAATGGAATATTATTTAATGCTGAAACAAAAGGAGCTATCAAGCCATGAAAAGACATGGAAGGATCTTAAAATCATATTTCTAACAGAAAGAAGCCAACCTGAAAAGGCTATATACTACAGAATAGTATTCCAACTATATGACAACCTGGAAAAGGCAAAACTATAGAGATATTAGTAGTAAAAAGATCAGTGGTTGCCAAGGACTGGTGTGAGGGGAACTGATAAAAAGGAACACAGAAGTATTGGGGGCGATGGAAATACTCTATCAAACTATTACAATGGATTCAAATCATTATGCACCTGCCCAACTCCATAGAATGTAGAACACAAAAAGTGATCATGTAAACTGTGACTTTACATATCAATGCAGGTTCATAAATTATAACAAATACACCACTCTCCTGAGGGATGCTGATAAATAAAGAGGTTATGCTTGAGTAGGGAGCAAGCAGTACATGGGAAATTTCTCTCAAGTCTGCTGTGAATCTAAAGACATTCTTTAAAATTAATTATTTTTTTAAAAAGACTATAAATGATATATAAGAATAGAATGGTGGTCATTTAGTCACTAAGTCATGTCTGACTTTTGTGACCCCATGGACTGTAGCCCACCAGCCTCCTCTGTCCATGAGGATTCTCCAGGCAAAAATACTGGATTGGGTTCCCATTCCCTCCTCCTGTCTCTTATACACATCTAGATGTGTATAAGAGACAGGTTTCACGCAGTTCCTACTTAATTTTTATACTAAATTCACAAGTTAAATTCACCATTCATACACATTCACAAATTAAATGTGCCTGAAACATACTTTTTAAAATACTCAAGACAGTTTTGATAACCAATTAAGTTTTAACTGAATACATGTTTTCACTTGAACTGGAACAGTCAGAATTTTGGTGTTCATTCGTACTCTAGAAATAGCAAATTTCACAAATAATAAGCTTTAGAATATAGAAGGAATTAAATCTGCCAAATATAATTTAATGAATTTTATAAAAAGATAGCATAATGTATATTATACAATTATACAATACAGTATAACAACATTCACAGTTATAAGTGTGTTTTTCCCTACACACCAAAAAGTCTTTATACATTAAGGCAGCTTAACAAACTTGGGTCCATTTTGAACCATTCCAAATTTTAATATCCAAGTCACATTATTCAAGAGGTGCAAAGATTGGTAAATTTCTTCTTTGTAACTACTCTTTAGCACATGGCTGTCTCCTGATTACCAAACTGAATATTCTAATTCAAATCATCTCAAGAAACAACTGCAATGCTTAAACTTTCAACAGATCCAAATTCAAGAACAATTGGACATACAGTTTGTACCTGAAGTTTAAGAGTTTCAATGCTCAAAGCTGAAAGCCAACAAATCTCTCAATGTTCCTGGTTCTTCCTTATCTTCTTCCCACAGTGACTGATGGTTGCATCAAAAAGACTATGTGACATGAAGACCAAAAATCAGACGGTGATTGGAACTGCCCTAGGAATACGGCAATCAGAGGCAGACTGACAACACACCCCAGTGTGCTCAAGACAGTCCTAGTTTACACCTATTATTCTGAGTTTATTATCAATAAAATCCCATTTCTCTCTCAAAAGTGCATTATAAGCAAAAGATCCAGAAGAGCCAATATGATATTCAAGGAGAAAAAACTGAACTACTAATACTGCCCAACTTCAAGACTTACTATAAGGTTACAGTAATCAAGACAGTGTAACACGGCAAAACAAAAACAAATAGACCAATGGAACAGAACAAAGAGCCCAGAGAGGACCTCCCCCCCATAAATATAATCAGTTGACCTTTGGCAAAAGGAGAATAAGCAATACAAGGGAGCAAAGACAGTCTCTTCAACAAAAAGTGCTGAAACTGAACATACAATGCAAAAAAAAGAGAAAGGAACCTAGACACAAACCCTACACTCTTCACAAAGACTAGCTCAAAATAGATCATAGACCTAAATGTAAAATGCAAAACCATAAAACTCCTAGAAAATAACATAGGAGAAAATCTAGATGACTTAAATATGGCAATGAATTTTTTGATACAACACCAAAAGCACAATCCATGAAAGAAATAACTGATAATTTGGACTTCATTAAAATTAAAAACTGCTTTGTGAAAGACAAGTCAGGAGAATGAGAAGACAAGCCACAGTTTGGGAGAAGATATTTGCAAAAGACATACTTAATAAGAGACTTATCAAAAACACACAAGGAACTCTTAAAACTTAACAACAACAAAGTAATCAAATTAAAAACTAAATTAAGCACCTAAATAAACACTCCAAAGAAGATATACAGATGGCAGGCATAACACCAATATGCTGACAAATATGCAGAGCAACAAACTCTCATGGTTCAGCCACTTTGGAAAAGTTTGGCACTTTCTTACCAAATGAAATATACTCTTATCGTATGATCCAGCAATCACATTCTTTGGTATTTATACCCAAAGGAGTTGAAAACTTACTTTTACACAAAAACCTGCACACTCATTTTTACAGAAGTTTTATTCCTAATTGCCAAATTCAGAGACCAATCAGTTATTGTTCAGGGGGTGAGTGGATATATTAACTGCAGTAGCTCCAGACAATGGAATATTATTTAATGCTGAAACAAAAGGAGCTATCAAGCCATGAAAAGACATGGAAGGATCTTAAAATCATATTTCTAACAGAAAGAAGCCAACCTGAAAAGGCTATATACTACAGAATAGTATTCCAACTATATGACAACCTGGAAAAGGCAAAACTATAGAGATATTAGTAGTAAAAAGATCAGTGGTTGCCAAGGACTGGTGTGAGGGGAACTGATAAAAAGGAACACAGAAGTATTGGGGGCGATGGAAATACTCTATCAAACTATTACAATGGATTCAAATCATTATGCACCTGCCCAACTCCATAGAATGTAGAACACAAAAAGTGATCATGTAAACTGTGACTTTACATATCAATGCAGGTTCATAAATTATAACAAATACACCACTCTCCTGAGGGATGCTGATAAATAAAGAGGTTATGCTTGAGTAGGGAGCAAGCAGTACATGGGAAATTTCTCTCAAGTCTGCTGTGAATCTAAAGACATTCTTTAAAATTAATTATTTTTTTAAAAAGACTATAAATGATATATAAGAATAGAATGGTGGTCATTTAGTCACTAAGTCATGTCTGACTTTTGTGACCCCATGGACTGTAGCCCACCAGCCTCCTCTGTCCATGAGGATTCTCCAGGCAAAAATACTGGATTGGGTTCCCATTCCCTCCTCCAGGGGATCTTCCCAACCCAGAAATAGAACTCAGGTCTTCTGCAGTGCAGGCAGATTCTTTACCATCTGAGCCACCGGGGTATCAAGGCAATTTATGCCTTTTTCATTTCTCACTAGGCATTTGGGGCAGGGTACTGTTGACATCTGCACTGTGGCACAAAGCCACAATGATTCAAACTGAAGGCGCCGTCACATGAATTAAGCCTATAAGCACCAAACCTTACTAGCGCTCACTGTGCTTACTCTCCATTGCTATTTACTCACAACTAAAAGTAAATAAATAAAACCAGCAAGAACAAAACTGTTTCACTTAAGAAGTTCCTCAATGTAACTATAAATAATTATTTCTACTAAAGTTCAACCCTCAAGTATACTTCCTTTTGATATTCTGTATGAGGAAACTGGAAGAACATATAAAGCATTTCTGGAGCATACAGAAGTACAGGAAGTACAACGAGATGCAATGGTGCTGTTCTTTAACTTGGGAGCTGACATCGCTGATTTCTTTTTTCCAAGAAACACTAGTTTTACCTGAAAGAAAAACTGACAGTAACCATGGTTCTTCAAAGTTGGGTTTATGGCAGTTTTCTGAAAATGAACTCAGTGTGCCCATCACTTCAAAGAAAAGCAAACTGACAATGTTTGTTTAGGAATGATAAAATTCAAGTTTTCAAGCAAAAATTAGAATTTTAGAAACTATATCCACAACAGTGAGCTTCATTGCTTTTCGATACTTAGAACACTTTTCTGATGAGATATAGGGGGATGATAATGACTTTTTATCCTGTATCATGAACAATATGTCAAATATTTAACTCAGTGAACCAACATTTTCCAAGTCATCAACATATGTTACAAAATTAATGGATTCAAATCATTATGCACCTGCCCAACTCCATAGAATGTAGAACACAAAAAGTGATCATGTAAACTGTGACTTTACATATCAATGCAGGTTCATAAATTATAACAAATACACCACTCTCCTGAGGGATGCTGATAAATAAAGAGGTTATGCTTGAGTAGGGAGCAAGCAGTACATGGGAAATTTCTCTCAAGTCTGCTGTGAATCTAAAGACATTCTTTAAAATTAATTATTTTTTTAAAAAGACTATAAATGATATATAAGAATAGAATGGTGGTCATTTAGTCACTAAGTCATGTCTGACTTTTGTGACCCCATGGACTGTAGCCCACCAGCCTCCTCTGTCCATGAGGATTCTCCAGGCAAAAATACTGGATTGGGTTCCCATTCCCTCCTCCAGGGGATCTTCCCAACCCAGAAATAGAACTCAGGTCTTCTGCAGTGCAGGCAGATTCTTTACCATCTGAGCCACCGGGGTATCAAGGCAATTTATGCCTTTTTCATTTCTCACTAGGCATTTGGGGCAGGGTACTGTTGACATCTGCACTGTGGCACAAAGCCACAATGATTCAAACTGAAGGCGCCGTCACATGAATTAAGCCTATAAGCACCAAACCTTACTAGCGCTCACTGTGCTTACTCTCCATTGCTATTTACTCACAACTAAAAGTAAATAAATAAAACCAGCAAGAACAAAACTGTTTCACTTAAGAAGTTCCTCAATGTAACTATAAATAATTATTTCTACTAAAGTTCAACCCTCAAGTATACTTCCTTTTGATATTCTGTATGAGGAAACTGGAAGAACATATAAAGCATTTCTGGAGCATACAGAAGTACAGGAAGTACAACGAGATGCAATGGTGCTGTTCTTTAACTTGGGAGCTGACATCGCTAATTTCTTTTTTCCAAGAAACACTAGTTTTACCTGAAAGAAAAACTGACAGTAACCATGGTTCTTCAAAGTTGGGTTTATGGCAGTTTTCTGAAAATGAACTCAGTGTGCCCATCACTTCAAAGAAAAGCAAACTGACAATGTTTGTTTAGGAATGATAAAATTCAAGTTTTCAAGCAAAAATTAGAATTTTAGAAACTATATCCACAACAGTGAGCTTCATTGCTTTTCGATACTTAGAACACTTTTCTGATGAGATATAGGGGGATGATAATGACTTTTTATCCTGTATCATGAACAATATGTCAAATATTTAACTCAGTGAACCAACATTTTCCAAGTCATCAACATATGTTACAAAATTACACACAGGTTAGAGAGGCATTCAAAGTGCAAGATACACCAGGGAACTTTAACAAAAAGTCCACTGATACTGATTCTACTTTGCACCTAATCTCTCAGAAGGCACCACTTGTTGAGTTTTAGCTTAGTACCAAATTACCTGAAAAAGCTATTAAAATACTCCTGCTTTTTCAATTATCTAACTGTGGAATATTGGATTTTCTTCTTATATGTAGTTTTCCTAAAACTACATATCACAACAGATTAAATTTAGAAATAGATATGAGAATCAAGCTGTCTTGAATTAAGCCAGACATTAACTAGAATTGCAGAAAAGTGAAACAATACCAATCTTTCACTAAATACTTTTTGTTCTAGAAAATAGTTATTTTAAAAAAATATATATCAACATATAATCACTTTTTAAATTAATAAATCAACATTTTTAAAATGTCTCAGCTTTAATTTCTAATATGACAGATATCTATAACCCAAAAGAAAAGTACTTTGAGGTTCTCAATTTTAAAGTGTAAAGCGGTCCTGAGACGCCCCCCGCCAAAAAAAAGAAAAAGAAAGCTGACAATTGAAGATACAGCAAATTATTAAACAAATGGATAATACAGTCAAAGAAAACATAATAAAATGTGTGGAACAGACAAAGGCAAATGACTTATTCTGTTGTAGATTTAATTAGAACTTGTTATCAAGAGATGAAAAGGTTGCATAAGTTTAGGTTATCTTAATCAGGCTTTTAAAAGCATACAATGAGAAGACATAAAAAGCACTTCCAATTTTATGAGGTTATTTACTAGGTACTAGAGTACCTAGAAATGAAGCTGGAAGGCAATAAGGCCTACAGTGCAGTTTTACAGGATACACATGCTTCCTCTTCACTTCATTATGAATGACGCAGAAGAGAATAAGAAAAACTATCTTGTTTAAATGTAATTATTTCTATTATTCTAACCTCTAAGAAAGAAATTAGAATGAAGTGTTGAGTGAAAGTCAGCTAGATATATTAGTTGCAAGACTATTATGTGATTTAAATCATTGGTAATATTACCATCTTGCGGCAAAATCTAGTATTGCAATTTTGAATGACAGAAAGTGGAAGTGTTCCGGCTATTCTTTTTTCAAGAACTACGCTTTTGATAAAATTCAGTCAAGTATTTTACTCTTCCACATTGACCACACTCCAAGCCACTCCTAAGGAAAAAAAATCTTTAAAGTTCTTTAATGAAGAAAAAAAGAGCAAAAGAATGTTATTTAAATGCAGAAATAAAAAGAATGCCCTAATAAAACAATAAAATTAAAAATGAAAGCATAGCCAAAAAAAAACACAAAATTTGATGGAAAATGTTTCAGTGTGTCAACTAAGTAATTAAAACTGCTATGGCTAATTCTTACAGCGCAATATTCTACATTTTAAGCACAGCATTAGATAAAAGCTGTTTGGTAACAACACTCTTTGTTGGTTTCATTTTTATAAGTTACAATTGCTGCCACACTTAAATTCTCTCATCTTGTTATAGAGGAGGTACAAGCTTCCTTCTATTGTCCCTTTGCCTTGGCCCACATGATCTTCATGTGAATCTTCCCAAGTATACCATGAATGATCCAGTTTGTACTGACAATTTAATCTACTCTTGCAGACATTAATCTACTGAATTCCAGCTAAATCAAATAAAACCTACTTGTGTGTGTCTGTCTGTCCGTCTGGGCATGTCTGTATCTAGGTGTGTCTGCTGGTGTGTGCCTCTGCATCTTGTCAGTGTCTCTATCTGCCTGCGTCTCTGTATCAAGAAGCAGATGTATACACATACACACATCAGGACAGCATAATGATTGTAAGAATCAGGGGAGAAAAAAGAAATAAAGGCTAGAAAGTCATAATAGTATCGCTAACCGCTCATCTTTTCCAGTGTAAACTAACAGACATATTATGGACAAACATTTCCCTTAAAAGCAGAGATCTAGATGCAGTGACAACACATGTGAGGTCCAGTTCTAGCCATCATTTTATATCCAAAACTGTGAAGCAGCCTGAATAACATCCATATCCCTGTTTATAAAAGTGATTGTTCACAAAAGCTCCATTTTGCTTCCAATTCAACGGCAAATTTATAATACAGACAGACAGCAAGAAGAAAGCGTGCACAAGCTTGCAAGTACCCATCTTTCCCTCTGCTTCTTTACCAACAATGGTTGGATGACTCCTTGACTACAGCCAATTAAATTTTCTGAAATAACCAGAGGGTACTCCCAATAGCCCATGAACTATATAACTTGTTCTTCTGAAGTATGGCTTTGTCACCTTTTGGGACTATAGAATTTTTTTTTAAAATAATTTAAACAACCTAATTTTCTTATCAATAATTACATGGCAGTGATGAGTTATCCTGCATTCATTTATTTAACAATGATTTTTGAAGTCCAAGCCCTCTTATCTTAAGAATATTACCCTAATTCAAAACCACCACCAAAGAAGAATTTGTTACAAATACTACTAATTTACTAACTGTATCCAACCTGCTGATGATTGCAATGTTTGGTGCAAGCTGTGTGGCAACTGAAGTGTGAACAGAGGTGAATGAACACCATTTCTGAAGAAGTCTTCTGTGGCTTTAGATTGCAAAACCTTTGTTTCCCAGAGCTGCAGAGAGAAACAAAATGTTTGCTTTAAAAAAAAAAAATTAGGATAGTTACTGCTATTCTTTTAACTTTTAAATTGTCAACTGAAATCTCAATAAATGGGTAAATGTTAAATGCTAATTAAGAGGTCTGAATTATAGTTTAGCCATTTTTTAAGCTGAAAAAACAAACGACAGAAACTTTTACTGTCTACAAACCTGCTTCAAGTCTTTTAAGACCTGTTCTTCTATACCTTCTTCAGCAAAGAGATCCCTCACTCCTTCAATCACATCTTCAATTACAGATCTGTAAAGCTTAGCCTATATAAAAGCAATTGTTAAAAGTTTTACATTCACGTTTGAGTGTGCCCAGCCTTAAAAAACATGAAATATACACTTTCTAATCTTATATTTAAAGAAAAGCCACCACAAGGATTTTCACTAAATGCATCCTATTCCCACTATAGTCTTAGCTTTTCATAAATTGTGTTGATTTCAGATCCATAGTCTCAGTCTATCTATAAGGCTGAATCACAATGAGTGGTAGGTTGCTCACTCAAGTCTGACTCTGTGACCCCAGGGAGTGCAGTCTGCCAGGTTCCTCTGTATAAGGGATATTTCAGACAGGAATACTGGAGTGGGCTGCCACTTTCCTCCTCCAGGGGATCCTCCAGCCCAGGGATTAAACTGGCATCTCCTGTGTCTCCTGCATTGCAGGAGATTCTTTATTTGCTGAGCCATCGGGGAAGCCCTGAATCACAATACTACAAGAAAATATGAGATAAAAATCTCATCAAGATGTATGCTTGTTTTTATGTTCCCTAACTTCTGTGTCAGTATTTAACCTCCCCAGTCCTTTTTAAAAGGAAACTAATTTAAAGCAGGTGGAAAGGAACCTTTTGTTTTCAGTTTACTCTTTTCTCAAACAGATCAAAAGAGTGTTTTTAGAGTTTATTATTTCCACAAATGTTAATAAATTCCAACTCATAAGTTTGGGGCAGGCATTTACAATAGTCACCAAAGTGCTTCCCACTTCCAAAACACACGCAATCCAAAAGATATCCTGGACCATGGTCAAGTAAACTGCAACAGAAAGGATTCCTAAGAGAAACTAAGGTCAAGTAAACTGCAACAGAAAGGATTCCTAAGAGAAACTAAGGACAGAAACTAAGAAACTAAATGAACCTTACCCTTCCATAGTCTGCAGAGTAAGTAACATCCTAAAAGCAGACTTTTACCAGATTAAAAATCGGTCAGTTATCGATAGAAAAATAGCCCTGCGAAATAAACTCAGTCCTTCAAATTATGCAAATTGCGCTTCATTTCCACCATAATCCTGGCAGTCCAGTGGCTAAGACTCAACGCTTTCACTACTGGGGACACGAGTTCAATCTCTGGTCAAGAATGAAGATTCACTACAAGTCATACAGCGTGCCCCCAAAATAAAATAAAATATAAAAATAAATGAAATTTTAAAATTAAATAAATGCAAAAAAAAAAGAGCCATGCTAAGTATACTAACAATACTGACCTGACCTCGTGGACTGATAAGAAATGACAGAATAGGAATGTAGTTGAATTGCTCTTATTTCAGCAATTAACAGGCCAAATTGAAAATTCTGTTATTCAAGGACTGCTTTTTCATACTACTCAGTAAATAAACACGTTCATGGCAAGAGTAGTTAGGCTTTACACTTATCCTTCTGAAGACCAAGAATAACCCCATAAATAAGCCAATCAGCAATATTTTAAGTAATATGTTATTCACAAGTATCAACAGTAAGATTAGGTGCTCTAGATTAGTCACTTCTTCTAAAACAGTTTACCCTGATAAAGGAGTGCTAAATTGAGGCTTCAGTGTTGGTCTCAGCTACTGTGATCACATTTAAAGCAAGGGGAAAAAACTCCTAGGGATAAAAACATCTTTTAAGATCTACCCTCAGAATGTAACAGCAGCCATCGAAAATGACCCATTACAACACACAATTTCAAAAGCAAAGTAGGAACTGAACTTACTTTCTCTTCTAGGACTACAGTTAGACTTTATATTTATCTTCATTATAATCAAATGGTATACGTGGTAAATTCAAGTATAATTATTTTACATATCTTAAAACACTAAAATCAGACAATGGATACACAAATTAAGATAATAACTTTTCTCAAGACATGAATCCTTTTATGCTGTGTATGTATAGGTGGAACCCATAAAATACCACAGATCTGGACAAGCTACATTGCCTTTTACCAAATGTGAACTTCTGACTTGAAATGAACTGAAAATCCACATGACTCCTTGACTTTATCTTTAATTCAGGTTTTTAAGATTGATAGAAGGTCTCACAAGGCCATTTAGCCTATCAATTCTCATGTGAGGTTTAGGTACTCCTTAGCGGTAGGAGAACAATGTCTCCGTGTATCAATTTCAATTGTACACTTAAACATTAAAATACTTACGAATGGGAAAATGGAAGGATGAGGGAGACTTCTAAAAATATGTGGTGGGGTAACAAAGTATCACCTTACCTGTTGTAAATAATACAGCTTAGAATCAACAGTGGCTATACTAAAATTAAGGGCTACAATTAAAAGTACAACTGAATTTAGTCATTCTAAACACACAGGAAACTGGCAGGCCTAAGGTGCATTCCACCTCTAACCACCATCTCACATCCGTATTCTAGAGGACCTCAGTTTGGATGAGAAGCCAGAAGGTGAAGAGGAGGGACATCAGCTCTTCTGATGGGAGCCAGATCCAACTTCCAGGTGAGCTGCTGGCTCTAATCCGTGTCCTCCAACACGGAGGCGAAGAACAGCCGAAGCCCCTACAGGAGAGGGCCTCTAAATGTCTGTTAAGGACCAGGAGGGGAAAAAGTGGTGTGCGGAGCTCCGCTGCCATGACCCCAGAGTCACACTCCCTCCCCACGGGGCGCAGGCCAAGAGGCCACGCTGATGATCCTCACTTACCACCCCGTTGATGCAATCCATGACACCGGCTCCAGCGCCTTGCTGCTTGCGCCTGCGCAGCACGCGGTGTATCGCCAAGGACCGCCCCCTGTGGGCTTTGAATGTGGGTGCACGTTGTCCGTGCAACTACGTCAGGATGCTGCGGGCGGGGCAGGGGAGGAGAGGTTAATAAATGGATCAGGGTTAACTGGAGATTCGGTGCTGAGGCAGGGGAGAGGTTGGTCTGCTGGGGCAAAGAAACCAGCTAAAGTGGGATGGTTAATTCCGATGTAATTAGCCTTGGGCTGTTCGCATGAACCTTAAAAAAACTTTATTTTCTGAAGTGTAAAATAAAGGCTACGAAAATAGGGGATGACCAATGCAGTGGTAGATCCCAGTTCACTTTACCTTTGAAAAGAGAGGAATTAGAGGTGTCTGTCTTCTCCTTCCACTAATTTTCATTCCTCTCCTTAGGCCCCACTCACAGCTGAACTCCAGTATGTAATAAGAATCTAACTCTTCTAAGATGGGTCCTCCAAGTGTGGGACAGCAGCAACCGCTTCATCTGGGAAGCTGTTAAAAATGCAAATTATTGGGTCCCACCCCAGACTTTCCTGGGCTTCCTTGGTAGCTCAGCTGGTAATGAATCCACCTGCAATGCAGGAGAACCCGGTTTGATTCCTGGGTTAGGAAGATCGCCTGGAGAAGAGTTAGGCTGCCCCTCCAGTATTCTTGGGCTTCCCTGGTGGCTCAGACAGTAAAGAATCCGCCTGCGATGCGGGAGACCTGGATTCAATCCCTGGGTTGGGAAGATCCCCTGGAGAAGGGCATGGCAACCCACTCCTGTATTCTTGCCTGGAGAATCCCCATGGACAGAGGAGGCTGGTAAGCTACAGTCCATGGGGTTTCAAAGAGTTGGGCACAACTGAGCGACTAAGCACAGCACAGCACAGCCAGATTTCCTGAGTCTGAAACTCCAGAGGGGGGGACCTAGCCTTCTGTAAGTTTAACATTCTCTCCAGGTGACTCTGATGGGCACTTAAATAAGACTTGGTGTCCCAAAACTAAGATTCTCATCTTTGTACACTGAAATCACCTGCAGAGATTATTAAAGGTTTGACACCTGGGTCTCTCCCCCAGAGAATCTGATTCTATCTTATGCAGCCAAGGTGGAGAACCACTGCTAAAATAAAGTCAGCATTCCAATACCACCCAGGCTCCTTTTCCTCCTCAGGCAGAAATCACAGTCTCTTGACCTATAATAATTCCCTCCTTCCCTTGAAGGGTAAAGCTTCCAGGGGCACAGCTTGCCTGGGGCTGAGGGCAGATAACCTGGAGGGTTAGATAAAGGAAGAAGTCATCTATTGCCAGTACTCTGCCTTTCAAAGAAGCCTTTCTCTCCTATCAGGTAGGTCCTGACCTAACCAGAAGACTTAAATTAGTTAATGATTAAAAATCCTATCATGTTTAAAATTGAGTATTTGTGCATGTAAATTCAGTAGAGCTACTTATGCCCAACCACTGTATTTGCTTTGCCTGGGTCAGGTATCTAATGGTTGATGAGTTTCAAGAAGCTGATTTATATGAGGCTCGTTAGAAGATTTTCCTATATTGAAAACTATCTGAAATTTCTTTTTCAAAAAATCAAGAATTTTATATAATAATTTTTAATGATTGTGTCTCTACCTGGCAATTTACCACCAGAATTATTCAAAGTGACATCTTATACCTAAAATAGAAAAACTAGAAGCAGTTATTGATTCCTGCTGATATAAAAATATCCAACTAAATTATTCAACCTGGGAAATAAGCTGAAAGGTCTCTTGTTTATCATCTTTTTCATAGTCAAACTTTAAAACTTGATTCCTAAATTCGTAGAATTAGTAATCACTTAACTTTCTGCGATAGCATACTATCTTATATTGAGGCTTCCCTGATGGTTCAGCAGATAAAGAATCTGCCTACCATGCAAGAGACTTCATTATATGTTCTATCCTTCTCAGATGAACATACATACTTTGGAAATTAAATGTGGGCCTTGGTACTCATCAGTTCAGTTCAGTCGCTCAGTCGTGTCCAACTCTTTGCAACCCCATGGACCACAGCACGCCAGGCCTCCCTGTCCATCACCACCTCCCAGAGTTTACCCAAATTCATGTCCATTGAGTCAGTGATGCCATCCAGCCATCTCATCCTCTGTCATCCCTTTCTCCTCCTGCCCCCAATCTTTCCCAGCATCAGGGTCTTTTCCAAGGAGTTAGTTCTTCACATCAGGTGGCCAAAGTATTGGAGTTTCAGCTTCAGCATCAGTCCTTCCAATGAACACTCAGGACTAATCTCCTTTAGAATGGACTGGTTGGATCTCCTTGCAGTCCAAGGGACTCTCAAGAGTATACAGGTTTCTCAAGAGGCAGGTCAGGTGGTCTGGTATTCCCATCTCTTTGAGAATTTTCCACAGTTTATTTTGATCCACACAGTTAAAGGCTTTGGTATAGTCAATAAAGCAGAAATAGATGTTTTTCTGGAACTCTTGCTTTTTCCATGCAGAGTACATCATGTGAAAAGCCAGGCTGGATGAAGCTCAAGCTGGAATCGAGATTACAAGGAGAAATATCAACAGCCTCACGTGGCAGAAAGTAAAAAGGAACTAAAGAGCCTCTTGGTGAGGGTGAAAGAGAGTGAAAAATCTGGCTTAAAAGTCAACATTCACGTCAACGTATGCCAAAACCAATAGAGTACTGTAAAGTAAAATAAAGTAAAATGGAAGCTCTAAAAGAAAAAAAATTAAAAAAGAAAGAAAAAAAAAGTCAACATTCAGAAAACTAAAATCATGGCATCCAGTTCCATCACTTCATGGCAAATAGATGAGGAGTAAAGTGGAAACAGTCACAGATTTTGTTTCCTTGGGCTCCAAAATCACTGCAGATGGTGACTGAAGCCATGAAATTAAAAGAGACTTGCACCTCAGAAGAAAAGCTATGACTAACCTAGACAGCATATTAAAAAGCAGAGATGTTACTTTGTCAAACAAGTCCCTCTAGTCAAGGCTATGGTTTTTTCCAGTAGTCATGTATGGATGTGAGAGTTGGACCAAAAGGCTGAGTGCTGAAGAATTGACACTTTTGAATTGTGGTGTTGGAGAAGACTCTTGAGAGTCCCTTGGACAGCAGAGATCAAACCTAAAGGAAGTCAGTTAAGGAGTCAATCCTAAAGGAAATCAACCCTGAATATTCACTGGAAGGACTGATGCTTCAGTACCATTGGCCACATGATATGAAGAGCTGACTCATTAGAAAAGACCCTGATGCTGGGAAAGATTGAGGGCAGGAGGAGAAGGGGACAACAGAGGATGAGATCGTTAGATGGCATCATCGACTCAATGAGTCTGAGCAAACTCCGGGAGATGGTGAAGGCCAGGGAAACTTGGCGTGCTGCAGTCCATGGGGTCGCAAAAAGTTGGACACAACTGAGCAACCGAATAACAACAAAACCTGACTTCCATGAGTTTAGGCATTTTGTACAACTTATATAAATAAATATGGTACCAGAAATAACTTTGGTCAATTCTAATGGGAATTGTACTCTGAACCCACTCACAAATACAATGGAGATTATAACCCTCAACACTGGAGTTGAAATAGACACTTCAGTTTGGATCTCTCCCAAGGGCAAGCCAGGCCATAGCCACCTTTGTCAGGGCCTGGTCCCCATCTAGGAGAGTATGAAGTCTTAACAGAAATGATGCAGGCCCTGGAGGTGTCACGCAAGACTCAAACACATGGGATTGGTTGTAATAGAAAATAAGATTTCATAAATCATAATGAGAAATTTAGCTGCCAAAGAGATTGAAGTTCACATTCTGAAGGGAAATTAATGTGTAGGAACTATAGGAAAGGAAAGGGATGGAGTTAGGAGGTATTTGACAGCTCATCAGGGATCCTTCAACTACAAGCTGGAAAAATGTTAAACTATATGGTAGTGCTGCTTTATCTACACTTCATAAAATCACCTTTTAACTTTCTTTTTATGGATTTCTTTCTTTTTATGGATGGATTTCTTTATCCTAATGGAGAGCTTAATTCCAACAGTAAGCTCTCTAAACCAATTGTGGGGTTAATTTCTTTTGTCTTTGGTTTTGACGTTCTATCAAAATAAATATTTTTCCTTTGACTTGTTTTCTTTTTCCCTTTATTTTGAGCCTCTGTTTAATTTGGAACTGTGGACCTGGAACTGGACTCTGTCCAGTGAGTTTACTTTTTTTGATAAAAGCATTCTCAGTTTGACTAGAGAAAAAAACTGATTTCTAGATAATCACAATTTATAATGTTAAGTACCAAAAAGTTAGTATTAATAAAACCAATTATAAATGATGGAGAAACATTATCATTAGATAAATATGTAAAGTTTCTTAGGGGAGAAGTAACTATTTTCTTTCTAAGATGGCTAAGCTTAAAGATCACATTTTAAAATTATCTGTGGTGTTTATCAAAACATTGCAATACAATTTTTCTCCACATTGCTATAGTAGATGACTATCTGTCTATTTCTGTTGGGAAAGTTTACATGTTGAGAAGTAAATGGTATTTTTTAAACCTTTGGTGGCAAAATCTCTCTTGATTGTACCCTATATTTCCTGTTTTTCAAACCTACATTTGCTATGGTTGTAAATATTCTACAGTCCTGTAGGAATATTCAAATTTCCCACATGATTTAGTCTTTTATTTTTCCTTCTTATGTTCTTCTGGTTGACTAGAAGTTTCATAATTCATATATTTACTAGTTCTAATCCCTGTAGACCTTATTAAAACACTAGACTAACTCCAGACAGTCTGATTCAAAACAAACCAGATAATTACATTCCCAGGAGCCTCTGGGCTTATTATACTTGAACATCTTAGTTAAGAACATTTCCTAAATACTGTAATGAAAGGTAGAATTATAGCTATTAAACAATGTGCATTACATATCAAAATAATTTTTAATGTATATCCCCATATTTCAGTCTGGAAAATAAAATTTGTTTTATGTAGAAAATATTTTAAAGTGAATTTATTCAGTTTAAATTTCTCTCTAATATCCAGCATTTTGAAATAAATACTACTTGAAACCCTGACTTCTAACTTCAGTCAGTTCAGTTGCTTAGTTGTGTCTGACTCTTTGCGACCCCATGGACTGCAGCATGCAAGGCCTCCCTGTCCATCACCAACTCCCGAAGTTCACACAAACTCATGTCCATTGAGTCTGTGATGCCATCCAGTCATCTCATTTTCTGTCACCCCCCTCTCCTCCTGCCCGCAATCTTTCCCCAAATCAGGTTCTTTTCCAATGAAACAGCCCTTCGCATCAGGTGGCCAAAGTATTGGAGTTTCAGCTTCAGCCTCAGTCCTTCCAATGAACACTCAGGACCAATCACCTTTAGGATGGACTGGTTGGATCTCCTTGCAGTCCAAGGGACTCTCAAGAGTGTTCTCCAACACCACAGTTCAAAAGCATCAATTCTTCAGCGCTCAGCTTTCTTTATAGTCCAACTCTTACATCCATACATGACTACTGGAAGAACCATAGCCTTGACTACACGAATATTTGTTGACAAAGTAATGTCTCTGCTTTTCAATATGCTGTCTAGATTGGTCATAACTTTCCTTCCAAGGAGTAAGCATCTTTTAATTTCATGGCTGAAGCCACCATCTGCAGTGATTTTGGAGCCCCCCCAAATAAAGTCAGCCACTATTTCCACTGTTTCCGCATCTATTTGCCATGAAGTGATGGGACCAGATGCTGTGATCTTCGTTTTCTGAATGTTGAGGGTTAAACCAACTTTTTCACTCTCCTCTTTCACTTTCATCAAGAGGCTCTTTAGTTCTTCTTCACTTTCTGCCATAAGGGTGGGAGATGGAAATGGCAACCTACTCTGGTATTCTTGCCTGGAGAACCCGATGGACAGAGGAGCCTGATGGGCTGCTTGCTGTCCATGGGGTCGCACAGAGTCAGACACAACTGAAGCAACTTAACCATAGCATCTGCATATTTGAGGTTATTGATATTTCTTCCAGCAATCTTCATTCCAGCTTGTGCTTCATCCAGTCCAGCATTTCTCATGATGTACTCTGCATCTAAGTTAAATAAGCAGGGTGACAATATACAGCCTTGATGTACTCCTTTCCTGACTTGGAACAAGTCTGGTTCCATGTCTGGTTCTAACTGTTGCTTCTTGAACTGCATACTGATTTCTCAAGAGGCAGGTCAGGTGGTCTGGTATTCCTATCTCGGAGAATTTTCCACAGTTTGTGTGATCTACAGAGTCAAAGGCTTTGGCATAGTCAATAAAGCAGAAGTAGATGTTTTTCTGGAACTTTTGCTTTTTTGATGATCCAGTGAATGTTGGCAATTTGATCTCTGGTTCCTCTCCCTTTTCTAAAACTAGCTTGAACATCTGGAAGTTCACGGTTCACGTATTGTTGAAGCCTGGCTTGGAGAATTTGGAGCACTGTTTTATTAGCATGTGAGATGAGTGCCATTGTGTGGTAGTCTGAGCATTCTTTGGCACTGCCTTTC
>SJYX01001247.1:177726-217943 GCA_006410675.1 Oreotragus oreotragus | reverse complement strand
GTATTGCTGAAGTCTGGCTTGGAGAATTTTAAGCATTACTTTACTAGCATGTGAGATGAGTATAATTGTGTGGTAGTTTGAGCATTCTTTGGCATTGCCTTTCTTTGGAATTGGAATGAAAACTGACCTTTTCCAGTCCTGTGGCCACTGCTGAGTTTTCCAAATTTGCTGGCATATTGAGTGCAGCACTTTCACAGCATCATCTTTTAGGATTTGAAATAGCTCAACTGGAATTCCATTGCCTCCACTAGCTTTGTTCATAGTGATGCTTCCTAAGGCCCACTTGACTTCGTATTCCAGGATCTGGCTCTAGGTGAGTGATCACACCATCGAGATTATCTGGGTCGTGAAGATATTTTTTGTACAGTTCTTCTGTGTATTCTTGCCACCTCTTCTTAATATCTTCTGCTTCTGTTAGGTCCATACCATTTCTGTCCTTTATTGAGCCCATCTTTGCATGAAATGTTCCCTTGGTATCTCTAATTNGCTCAACTGGAATTCTATTACCTCCACTAGCTTTGTTCGTAGTGATGCTTCCTAAGGCCCACTTGACTTCACATTCCAGGATGTCTGGCTTTAGGTGAATGATCACACCATCGTGATTATCTGGGTCGTGAAGATCTCTTTTGTACAGTTCTTCTGTGTATTCTTGCCACCTCTTCTTGATATCTTCTGCTTCTGTTAGGTCCATACCATTTCTGTCCTTTATTGAGCCCATCTTTGCATGAAATGTTCCCTTGGTATCTCCAATTTATTGAAGAGATCTCTAGTCTTTCCCATTCTATTGTTTCCCTCTATTTCTTTGCACTGATCACTGAGGAAGGCTTTCTTATCTCTCCTTGCTATTCTTTGGAATTCTGCATTCAAATGGGTATATCTTTCCTTTTCTCCTTTGCTTTTCGCTTCTCTTCTTTTCATAGCTATTTGTAACGCCTCCTCAGACAACTATTTCGCCTTTTTGCATTTCTTTTTCTTGGGGATGGTCTTGACCTCTGTTTTCTGTACAGTGTCATGAACCTCCGTCCATAGTTCATCAGGCACTCTATCAGATATAGTCCCTTAAATATATTTGTCACTTCCACTGTATAATCGTAAGCGATTTGAAGTTGTTGATGGACAGGGAGGCCTGATGTGCTGCGGTTCATGAGGTCGCAAAGAGTCAGACACGACTGAGCAACTGAACTGAAGTGATATCTGAATGGTCTAGTGATTTTCTCTACTTTGCTCAATATAAGTCTGAATTTGGCAATAAAGAGTTCATGCTCTGAGCCACAGTTTTGTTCCCGGTCTTGTTTTTGCTGACTGTATAGAGCGTCTCTATCTTTGGCTGCAAAGAATATAATCAGTCTGATTTGGGTATTGACCATCTAGTGATGTTCATGTGTTGGGACTTCTCTTGTGTTGTTGGAAGAGGGTGTTTGCTATGACCAGTGCATTCTCTTGGCAAAACTCTATTAGCCTTTGCCCTGCTCCATTCTGTACTCCAAGGCCAAATTTGCCTGTTACTCCAGATGTTTCTTGACTTCCTACTTTTGCATTCAAGTCCCCTATAATGAAAAGGACATCTTTTTTGGGTGTGAGTTCTAAAAGGTCTTGTAGGTCTTCACAGAACCTTTCAACTTTAGCTCCTCATAAAAAGTGACTACGTTGAACTGTTATTTCTTAGTATATTTAGTGGGCTCAGGTTGCAGAGAGGTTATGTAACTTTAGCAGAGAGATGTCAGTAACTTTCCATTTGCCCCTGAGGGTCTGTTTGCCTGGTCACTAATAGACTGAGATGTAATTTCTTCCCAACAGCAGACAATGGCTTTTAGAGAAGGCATATTTTAACATGGAAACTTACATTACCATATGTAGAATAGATAGCCAAAGAGAATTTTCTGTATGGGTCAGGAAACTCAAACTGGTGCTCTGTATCAATCTAGAGGGGTGGGATGGGGTGGGAGATGGGAAGGAGGCTCAAAAGGGAGAGGATATATGTTTATCTATGGCTAATTCATGTAGAGGTTTGACAGAAAGCAACAAAATTCTGTAGAGCAATTATCCTTCAATTAAAAAAAAATTTTTTTAAAGAAAAAAAATAGAGGAGGTATACTTTAACCTACATTCCAGGTGAATTCAGGCTGCAAATCTGCTGTGAACCTGTGATAGCCAGCTTCCAAGATGGCCCCCAAAATTCCTTACTTCCTGGTATTCAAGACCTTGTGTTTGCCCCTCCCACACTGTACCATGGTTCGTCTGGGTGACCTATAGAATAAAGCAGAAGTAATGACGTGTCACTTCTAAGATTATGTTATAAATGACTATAGATACCATCTTTGGATTCCTTCAGATTACTCACTTGGGAGAAGGTAGCTGTCATGTTGTGAGAATAGTCAAACACTCAGCCTATGGAGAGGTCCATGTGGTAAGGAGCCAAGACTCCAGTCCACAGCTGGCAGGGATCAGAAGCCTGTAGACAATCACAAAAGTAAGCTTGGAAATTGATCACTCCCCATATGGGCTCTCAGATGACTGCCGCCCTGACTGATAGCCTGTCTGCATCCGTTTGAGCGACTCTGAATAAGAAACACCCTCTAGGCATCTCCCAGATTTCCAATCCTCAGAAACTGTGCGAGATAATAAATAACTGTCATTTAAGCAATTAATTTTGGGGATATTTGTTACACAAAATGGGATAACTAATACAGGCCCCATTCTCTGATTGAACTGTGACTATTGAAGACTTCAGAGAAGGCAATGGCACCCCACTCCAGTACTCTTGCCTGGAAAATCCCATGGGCGGAGGAGCCTGGTAGGCTGCAGTCCATAGGGTGGTGAAGAGTCAGACATAACTGAGCGACTTGACTTTCACTTCTCACTTTTATGCATTGGAGAAGGAAATGGCAACCCACTCCAGTGTTCTTGCCTGGAGAATCCCAGGGATGGGGGAGCCTGGTGGGCTACTGTCTCTGGGGTCTCACAGAGTCGGATACAACTGAAGCAACTTAGCAGCAGCAGCAGCAGAAGTGAAGACTTGGTTTTTTCTCATTGTAATCTCAGCATTTAAAGTTTCTTGAATATCCTCATCAGTCACAAGAGCATTTGAAAAGTATGTAAAGGAATCTGTATAGGCTGATATTTGATAGTGTTGACCCCAGGTTATCATCAAACAAGCAGACTGTTGTAGTCATGTAATGATCACATTTCTTTTGTCAATTTTTCAAACTCAGAAGGGAAGTGTGATGCATACACAAAATACTTTTGATGCTAAAATTGAAATTTCAAGATCCCAAAGTCTCAGTAAGGCAATTTTACAGTGACTCTTTTTTATATTAGTAAATAGGGAATAAAAAAGGAATGCTGAGCTTTGGTCCTCCTTTGAGTATGCAGTTCTTTGAAATTACACCTGTGGCAAAGCATAAAGCTCCTCCCCAATTGCCCATCACAGTTCAAAGCATCAGATTTTCATTTCCTCCTGCTTTGTTTAGAAGCTATAATATCTATTTAATATATCATTTGTAATCAACACTGGTTTTACAACATTTAAGCAAATCTTAATAATCAGATTAATTTCTCTGCCTTTAGTATATTCTTATTACTTTTGCCTGGAGGTTTCAGTGATATTATTACAAAAGTAAAGAAACAATTTTTCTTTGCTTATTGTGAGAAAAGGCCATATCTATGAAGTCCTTTCTCTGAATAAGAATGTTTTTTAAAATGTATTTTACAGACAGCCCATTATCTTTTACATATTAAATTTTACAGTCAAACACAGGGCATCTCAGTAACTCTAGACTCTAAATAATATATTTATCAGTAATGAAAAATACAAGTTAGTCTATGAGCATATGGCTTAAGGCAGCAAATATTCATAATTAGTTTCTGAACATTTTTTACGCAATGCAGTAAACCCAGCAGTATTCTGTTTCTCTGCTTCTGTTTCATCCTTCACATCATTCAGGAAATGAAAATTCAGATAATCTCTGCCTTACCTTGTAACTTTGAAATGTTTGCAATGTTAGCAGTTCTGATTTATACTTTGCACTTTTATAACATTTTCCATTTTCTAATACAACTCTAAAATCAACTTACATTATTGGAACATCAGATATAATTCCACCATGCAGAATCCCTCCCCCAACCTCAACAGGAATTCAGCTAAAGTGACCATGTGACACAGTGCTATGGCCAACTGGTGACCTTATCACATGGTGGAACACTGTTCATGATCACATTACAACCAATTTTTAAATGTTTATCTCATCTACTTAGCACAGCAGTATAGTGTTACAGTTAAGCACAAAGACTGGAGCCAGATTGCGTGGGTTCAAATCCCAGCTTTGCCCATTTATAGCATGTAAACTGTGGTGTTTACATTTGAACTGTGGTGTTGGAGAAGATTCTTGAGAGTCCTTTGGACTGCAAGGAGATCCAACTAGTCCATCCTAAAGGAAAATCAGTCCTGAATATACATTGGAAGGACTGATGCTGAAGCTGAAACTCCAATACTTTGGCCACCTGAAGGGAAAACCTGACTCACTGGAAAAGATCCTGATGCTGGGAAAGATTAAAGGTGGAAGGAGAAAGGGACGACAGAAGATGAGGTGGTTGAACAGCATCACTGATGTGATGGACATGAGTTTGAGTAAGCTCCGGGAGTTGGTGATGGACAGGGAAGCCTGGCGTGCTGCAGTCCATGGGGTCACAAAAGTAGGACACGACTGAGCAACTGAACTGAACTGAACTGAGCATATAAACTTGTGCAAATTTATTTGCTTCCCTTGTGGCTCAGACAGTAAAGAATCTGCCTACAATGCTGGAGACGTGGGTTCGATCCCTGGTTCAGGAAGATCCCCTGGAGAAGGGAATGGCTACCCACTCCAGTATTCTTGCCTGGAGAATTCCATGGACAGAGGAGCCTAGTGCGTTATAGTCCATGGGTTCACATAAGACTGAGTGGAAAAAAAAAAAAAAAAAAAAAAAGACTGAGTGGCTAACACATTAATATTGAAGAGATGTACACATTGTGTACATATGAAAATTAGGGACTAGAATTAACTTCTGGAAAGTGTGAAGGATGTCTTCAAACACAATTTTCCCTGTGGCTACTTTTCAACATTCTCATCAGGGTCTTGATAAGATTCAGTAATTTCCAAGTTAACAAATGATTTCATTTTCATTACTTTAATCACAACATGTATAATCAAATATGAACATGAAATATTAGCAAGAATAATGTCTGTCTCCAGTGAATTTTCCAATCTAAATTTCTACTTAGAGAAGACAGAGGTAAAGACTAATACATTGAACTTAAGGCTATGACCTGGAAAGAACCAACCAGCTTTGTTCCCACAATAACCATACTTACCTTCTTTCATAATTGGTCTCATTTTGTAAGGTGTACTGGTAGGATCTTAAATATCTGTGTTATCATAGGTGCTTCAAATATCAGGAGAGGCAGGGACAACATGACGTAGACACTCTCCTGCCTGTTCTTTCTACTGGCTGTGCTGTGCTTAGTTGCTCAGTTGTGTCAGGCTCTTTGTGACCCCATGGACTGTAGCCTTCAAGGCGCCTCTGTCCACGGGGATTCTCCAGGCAAGAATACTTACTGGAGTGGGTTGCCATGCCCTCCTCCAGGGGATCTTCCCAACCCAGGGATTGAACCCAGGTCTCCTGCATGCAGGCAGATTCTTTACCATCTGAGCCACCAGGGTAGCCCAAGAATACTACTAAGTACAGCTTTAAAAAGTACTCTGGTTATTACACATAAAAGATGGAGAGAAGAGCACAGACCAGTTAGGGACCTCACACCCCAAAGAATGCACAGCAATAAATTCCCGTGTTTTCTTTTTACCTTGCCTATAACAGACTGGATACTGCTGAAGCTGGCAATTCAGAGACATCAAAGGTCATAGACAAAAAAGAAGAGAAAGTCTTTTTTTTCTCCAGCCAAGGGCCAGAAAAATGGGCAGCAAGACAGAAAACTCTTATTAGACAAAAACTGCTCTACTTCACAGAGAAGGCGATGGCACCCCACTCCAGTACTCTTGCCTGGCAAATCCCATAGATGGAGGAGCCTGGTGGGCTGCAGTCCATGGGGTCGCTAAGAGTCGGACACAACTGAGCGACTTCCCTTTCACTTTTCACTTTCATGCATTGGAAAAGGAAATGGCAGCCCACTCCAGTGTTCTTGCCTAGAGAATCCCAGGAATGGGGAAGCCTGGTGGGCTGGCATCTATGGGGTCGCACAGAGTCAGACACGACTGAAGTGACTTAGCAGCAGCAGCAGCAGCTCTACTTCAAACACCACAGAAAAAAAACTGACCCCAATTCACCCCTGTCAGCAAAGGCAGAGTAGAGTTTAGACTTCCACTCTTGCCCAGCTGCATTGAGGTGCAGCTCTCCCCACGATGTCACTGGAGGCATGTGGGTTGCTTGGACTTGCCCCCTACCCAACTAGAATGAGTCATCCCCACCAATCACGAAGGTGATGTCAAAGAAAACCAAGACTTTCATTCCTGCTAGGTGACAGTGAAACCTCCCTCTGAAGTGTCGGTGGAGGCCATATAAGAAGGAGTTACAAGAACCCCCTCCCTGTGTCAACCAGCATGGTATCACTGGGAGCCAACTGGGGAGGCTGAACGCCCACTCTATCCAGCAGTCACTAGGAGATCCTCCTCCCCTAGGCTGTCAGCAGAGACTGAGCCAGAAAACAGGACCCTTCACTTCCACCTGCAACAGCAAGTGGGCACTTTCACCCGCCCCCACTGGCCCTGTGTCAGAGGAGACCGGCTAAGACAGAGATTTAAATAAGATCCAGAGTCTCATAATGACCCAAATGTCCAGGATATAATTGAAAGTCAGTTGTCATACCAATAACCAGGAAAATCTCTACTTAAAGGAGAAAGGACAATCGACACCAACGCAGAGATGACTTAACATGTTGGAATTATCTGACGAAGACCCTAGAAGCAGCCTTCATAAAACTGCTTTGATGATAAATTAAGCAAGTAATTTAAAGAGTGATTTAAACAAAAGAAAAAGTGGAAAATCTCAGCAAAAAATAGATGATATAAAGAAGAACCAAATGGATATTTTATAAATGAAAATACAATGACCAAAATAACAGGTTCAATGGATAGGTTTATTATGGGTTTTAAAATATGTTCTTCCCAAAAGGTATTTGAAGTCCTAACTCATTGCACCTCAGAATGTGACTGTATTTGGAAAGAGAGTCATTGCAAATACGATTAGTTAAGACTGAGATCAGACTGGAGCAGGATGAGCCCCTAATCCAGTGTGTTGGTGTTGTTTAGTTGCTAAGTCGTGTCCAACTCTTTTGTGACCCCATAGCCTGTAGCCTGCAGCCTGCCAGGCTCCTCTGTCCATGGCATTTCCTAGGCAAGAATCCTGGAATGGGGTGCCATCTCCTTCTCCAGGGGATCTTCCTGAACCAGGAATCGAACCTGGGTCTTCTGCATTGGCAGGCAGTTTCTTTACCACTGAGCCACCAGGGAAGCCCAATCCAATATGACTGATGCACTTATAAGAAAAGGACGAAGATACACAAAGAAGACAGCCATGTGACCACAGGCAGAGATTGGAGTGATGCATCTTACAAGCCAAGCAACACCAAGGATTACTGGCAAACACCAGAAGCTAAAAGAAACATGGAAGAAATTCTCCCCAGAAGTTTCAGAAACGGTATGACTCTATCAACACATTGATTTCAAACTTCTAGCCAAACTTTAAACTTAGGCCAATAAATTTCTGTTATTTTAAGTTGCCCAGGTTACGGGAGTTTGTTATGGCAGCCCTGGTAAATATAGGGCTCAACAGCAGAATGAAGATGAGAAAGGAAAGACTCAATGAACTTGAAAAAAGAACAGTAGAAATAACCCAATTTGAATAATAGAAATAGTCAATTCAAATGCAAGTGGATTTTTTTCTTAATTAAAAAGTTTAATAGTACTAAAATATACATAACATGAAATCTACTACCTTAAACTTTTTAAAATTTTATTTATTTTTAGCTGAAGGATAATTGCTTTATAGTATTGCATTGCTGCTGCTGCTGCTGCTAAGTTGCTTCAGTCATGTCCAACTTTTTGCGACCCCATAGATGGCAGCCCACCAGGCTCTGCCGTCCCTGGGATTCTCCAGGCAAGAACACTGGAGTGGGTTGCCATTTCCTTCTCCAAAGCATGAAAGTGAAAAGTGAAAGTGAAGTCACTCAGTCGTGTCTGACTCTGTGCGACCCATAGATGGCAGCCCACCAGGCTCCTCTGTCCATGGGATTTTCCAGGCAAGAGTACTGGAGTGGGGTGCCATTGCCTTCTCTGAGTATTGCATTGGTTTCTACCAAATATCAACATGAATCAGCCATAGCTTTCCCCATGTCTCCTCCCACTTGAATCTCCCTCCCACCTCCCTCCCCACCCCACCCCTTAGGTTGTTTTCAAGCCCCAGTTTGAGTTCCCTGAGTCATACAGAAAATTCCCACTGGCTATCTATTTACATACGGTAACGTATGTTTCCATGTTGCTCTCTCCATACCTCCCACTCTCTCCTTCTTCCCCCACCAGCCGTGTCCATAAATCTGTTCTCAATGTCTGTGTCTCCATTGCTGCTCTGCAAATAGTTCATCGTACCATCTTTCTAGATTCCATATATATGTGTTCAGGTCAGTTCAGTCACTCAGTCGTGTCCGACTCTTTGCGACCCCATGAATCGCAGCATGCCAGGCCTCCCTGTTCATTACCATCTCTTGGAGTTCACTCAGACTCATGTCCATCGAGTCTGTGATGCCATCCAGCCATCTCCTCGGTCGTCCCCTTCTCCTCCTGCCCCTAATCCCTCCCAGCATCAGAGTCTTTTCCAGTGAGTCAACTCTTCGCACGAGGTGGCCAAAGTATTGGAGTTTCAGCTTTAGAATCAGTCCTTCCAATGAACACCCAGGACTGATCTCCTTCAGAATGGACCGGTTGGATCTCTTTGCAGTCCAAGGGACTCTCAAGAGTCTTCTCCAACACCACAGTTCAAAAGCATCAATTCTTGGAGAAGGAAATGGCAACCCACTCCAGTATTCTTGCCTAGAGCACCCCATGGATAAAAGAGCCTGGGGGTCTATGATCGACGGGTTCACAACTTAGCGACTACACCACAACAACCATAACAAACACACAATCAGGCAGACTATGATTCAGGGAAATATCTTTTCATGAAAATGTGGCAAAAATGGAGCATGAAGAGACCTGGCAACATGGAATGTAGAGTTTTGTAAGAAATTAAAATGTGTGTCTAGAATAATAATTGTTAATATTCAAACAATAAAGTCCGTGGCTAAAGGAAAAAAAAAAAAAAGCATCAATTCTTAGGCACTCAGCTTTCTTCACAGTCCAACTCTTACATCCATAATGACCACTGGAAAAACCATAGCCTTGACTAGACAGACCTTTGTTGGCAAAGTAATGTCTCTGCTTTTGAATATGCTATCTAGGTTGGTCATAACTTTCCTTCCAAGGAGTAAGCGTCTTTTAATTTCATGACTGCAGTCACCATCTGCAGTGATTTTGGAGTCCAGAAAAATAAAGTCAGCCAATGTTTCCCCATCTATTTGCCATGAAGTGATGGGACCAGATGCCATGATCTTAGTTTTCTGAATGTTGAGGTTTAAGCCAACTTTTTCACTCTGCTCTTTCACTTTCATGTGTTAGTATATGATAATTGCTTTTCTCTTTCTAACTTACTTCACTCTGTATAATAGGGTCTAGGTTCATCCACCTCATTAGGACTGACTCAAATGCATTCCTTTTTATGGCTGAGTAACATTCCATTGAATATATGGACCACAGCTTCTTTATCCATTCACCTGATGATGGACATCTAGGTTGCTTCCATCTCCTAGCTACTGTAAATAGAGCTGCAATGCACATTGGGTTACATGTGTCTTTTTCAGTTTTGGTTTCCTCAGGATATATGCTTAGTAGTGGGATTGCTGGGTCATATGGTAGTTTTATTGTCAATGGATTTCTTAAGAGAAACCACTGAGGCCAAAAGGAAGTGGCCTGAGAGAAAAGTGCTAAAAGAACTGTCAACTCAGAATCCCATCAAAGTGTTCAAAGTGTTAGTCATTCAGTTGTGTCTGACTCTTGGTGACCCCATGGACTGTAGCCCACCAGTCTCCTCTGTCCGTGGGGATTCTCCAGGCAAGAATACTGGAGTGGGTAGCCATTGCCTTCTCCAGGGAATCTTCCCAACCCAGGGGTCAGATGTTCTGCATTTCAGGCAGATTCTTTACTGTCTGAGCCACCAGGTATCCCATACCCAGTGGTAATACTCTTTGGGGGGAAAACAAGGAAGATTAAAATATTCTCAGATTAAAGAAAATTAAGACTACCTCTCACCAGCAAAACCACCATAAAGGGATGGCTAAAGGAAGTTTTTAAATAGAACAGAAATGATAAGAGGAGGAATATCAGGAAGATAGAAAGAATAATGAAAAGCAAAAATATGAGTAAATGTAGTAGACTCTCCTTTTGAGTTTGCTGGTATGTTTGACAGTTGAAACAAAAATTGTAATATTGCTTCATATGGTTCTCAAATCCTATCCTCAATAGGAGAGGATAAAGGAAAATAAAGTTTCTTCAGTTCACTGGAACTGATAAGTGTTGAAGATGATAAATTATACATATATGATACATAGAGCAACCACTAGAAAAAGATACACAAAGAAATATACCCCCAAATACTATTTTTGTGTGTGTGCTCAGATGCTCCTTCACGAAACAAATCAAAATGGAATTCTTAAAAAATGTATAAGTAATCAGGGAAAGCAGAAAAAAAAGAAACAAAGAACAAAGGAAACAAAAAACAAAAAGGCACAAACCAGTGCTGGGAAGAATGTGAAAAAAGTATAAAATAGTACAACTATTTTGGAAAACAGTTTGGCAGTTTCTTGAAAAGTTAAATATAAATTCACCATATGACCCCGAAATTCCACTCATACCCAAGAGAAATGAAACATATTTGACAACAAATACTTGAACATGAATGTGTGTAGCAGAGCTATCGATGACAGTGGGAAAGTGGGGAGAACCCAGAAGTCCACCAAGGGATGAATGGGTGTATAGTCATACAAAGGAATACTACTTGACAATAAAAAGAAACTACTGATACATGCATGAACCTGGATAATCAGAGCAGATGAACCTTAAAATATACTAAGTGAAAGAAGCTAGAGACAAAATGCCTATATTGTAAAATTCCATTTATATGAAATATCCAGAAAAGGCAAATATATAAAGAAAATAAGATTAGTGGTTTCCTGGGACTGGGATGAGAACAAAGAGTAACTGAAAATGGGCTTAAGGGATTTGGGGGGATATGGAAACATTCTAAAATAATTGATTGTGGTGATGGCAGTGTAATTCTGTAAATATACCAGAAACCATGGAGCTATATAATTAAAATAGGTGTATTTTATCATATATAAATTAATCCTCAGCAAAACTTTTGAAAGATATTGAGGGGGGCACTCCTTCTTTAGATTGGCCCTATTTTTTTTCTTAATAGTAAAAAATACAGCTGTTTTGAAAATATGCAGAATAAATCCCTACTCAAAGTAGTAAAAGTCTCTCATTTTTTAACGAAATAGGCTACTGTAGACTCACAGCCCACCCCCCACCCCCATTTCCCTTTCTGATCTCATTTCCTGTTATACTCCTAACTCATTTCATCCTACTCATGTCTCTTGCATCAAGCCGTATGTCCCCATCTGGGGTAAGCTTCTCTTCCTTAAGTCATCTCTTAAATATCACCTTTTCAGTAAAAGTGTTACTCATTCAGTCGTGCCCAACTCTGCGACTCCATGGACGATAGCCTGCCAGGGTCCTCTGTCCGTGGAATTCTCCAGGCAAGAATACTGGCATAGATAGTCATTCCCTTCTCCAGGGGATCTTCCAAACCAGGGGTCAAACCTGGGTCTCCTGCATTGCAGGCAGATTCTTTACTGTCTTTTCTTAAATGTCACCTTTTCAATGAAGCCCATCCTGAACAGCTTCTAAACTAGCAATTTCCATCCCCATACTCCCATATCTTCTATCTCTTTTTATTTTTATTCTGTAGACATTAACTCCTTTAACTACTATATAATTTATTCATTATGTTTAGTGTTTATTGTCATTAGGATATAAACTCCAGGAGGAAAGCAATCTCTCTTTCATTCTCTCTTGTACCTAGAATTGTGCCTGGCTCATACTCAGCCCTCAAAAAGTGCTGAATAAAAGAATGAATTAAATTACACTTAAAACTGAAGGCTGGGGACTTCCCTGGTGAGGACCTGTATTTTTACATTGTGGTATTGATAAAATACACATAAAATTTGCCATCTTAACATTGTTAAGTGTGCAGTTCAGTGGCATTAAGTACATTCACATTGTTGGGCAGCCATCACCACCCTCCATCTCCATAACTGTTTTCATCTTGTCAAAGGGAAACTCTTTACCCTTAAAATAACAACTCCTCATTTTAATTTAAGGTTATATCTTATCCTTATATGGACAGGTCAAAGAAATTTAAGTATCTGGTCTTGTTTCCAATATAGGAAAATACCTTCTCCAGCTATAGAATGGTTCAAAATACTTCTAACAAAAGACAGATACTCTCATTTCATAACCAGAAATTACCTTATGAAATATTCAATATTAAATATAAGAAAACCAGATCCACAGCACACAGTAGGCGCTAGAAGTCTAAAGTTTCTTCTTCACCTTCAGCAGCTTTCACAACTTTATGTCAAATTTTAAAATAAACATTTAAAATTTTCCAACCCCTTGAAGATATGTGTTTATTAAGAAAAAGTATATTTGTAATTTTAAGTGTGATAGATTTTGAATTTCTTGAGGACTGAGGCTGTGTATTAATCATCCTTATATGCCTCCTGAGTTCCTACCATAGTACCTCCAATATGAAAGGCATGTATTAAATGTTACTTATTTAAACTTATTGTTACATTTCTAGCTTGTTTGTAAGATAAAATTAGGGACAAAAATGTCTCTATGTTTAGGAGTAGTGGTACATTGATCTGGGGCTTCCCTGGTGGTTCAGTGGTAAAGAATCCACCTGCTAATGCTGAAGACGCAAGTTCCACCCGTGGGTCAGGAAGATCCCCTGGAGGAGGGAATGGCAAGTCACTCCAATATTCTTGCCTGGAGAATCCCATGGACAGAGGAGCCTAGTGGGCTACAGTCCATAGAGTCACAAACAGCTGAAGCAACTATGCATGCAGGCAAGCAGTACATTGATCTAAATTTGACCTATCATTCATTCATTCAAAATTTAGGTCCTATGCCTTGGCTAAGCTTATGTGCAGCTGCCATTGATATCACCATCACCTACCACCACCCCTGAATTTGGGTCTCTTCCCCGAGAATGGGAAATCATGGGACAGGGCCACACCCCAATGAAAATCTCAGTTGGGGAAGAGGGAGAAGAGAAATACATAAACTTTTACAATATAATGGGCCTAAGTACTAAAAGTTATTTATGCGGAGCAACTAACCTGAATGGGAGGAGTCAGGGGAGGCTTCCTGGAGTAGGACACCTAAACTTAGATCTGTGGAATGAATAAGGGACAAAGGAAAGGGGCAAGGAAGGATGTTCCAGCGATAGGGCACTGTAAGCCAAAGCTTGGGGGTGCAGAAGGAACGTGGTGGGTTTGAGGAAATGAGAGTAGTTCGAATGTTTGGCTGGAGGATAGACAGCAGGGGATGTCTTGGCAAAGCTAAAGTTGGCTGGTAAATAAGGCCAGTTCACACGTTCTCCACTGACTGCAGCATGGAGGTAGATTGTAAGAAGACCACAGAAAGCAGAGAAGCTGTTAGAAGTCTGCGAGGGTAAGGAAGAATGACCGCTCTGTTTGAAAAGCCTGCAGCGGGACCAACGTCCCTGGGAAGGAACAAGATCTAAGTGACCGATATACAGCCTTTCCTGGCACTCAATCACATAAAGCTAAGAGGAAGAGAGGGGGAGGACGCCAAGGGATCTTAGGGGGAAGGGATGGAGCATTTACCATGAGGGAAAAGGCAATAAGAAGAAGGTGATGAATACCATCCAGTTCAGTTTAACCCAAGGCCACTTCTGGCCCCAGTGTGAGTTTAATATAGAATTTGTCCTTTACCACAATGAATACTTAGCAAAGCCTTTGAAAAGTGTTTCACATCTCAGATAATCCACTGGAGAGGAGGTAGGTTCTTGGCATTTAACAATGCCACCATTCAGAGATGCTCTTTCCTTTTCCTTTTCCAGGTACTTGATTCAGAGATGCTCTTTCCTTGTCCTTTTCCAGGCACTTGAGGACCTTTGGGTGGAATTCTTTCTGAGCAGCGTGAAAAAAATCAAAACAAAACCCTACAGAAAAGGACAAGCGCTGCATCTGGGAGCCATCTCCCACTCCCAGGTCTGCAGCACCCGTCTCAGAGATGAGAAGCAGAAAGAGGCTAGCTTCTACAGTGACCACAGCTGGGATTCCCAAACCAGAACATTTCTCCGTTAGGGGCTTCCCTGGTGGCTCAGCTGGTAAAGAATCAGCCTGCAATGCAGCAGACCTGGGTTCGATCCCTGGGTTGGGAAGATCCACTGGAGAAGGAAATGGCTACCCACTCCATTATTGTGGACTGTATAGTTCATAGGGTCACAAAGAGTCAGACACGACTGAGGGACTTTCACATTCTGTTAGAGGGGAATTCCATAGTCTCAGTCCCCCAAATTACAAAAATGTCCCCATTTGGGTCAGTATCACTGATATTCAGTCATTAATACCAGTAAAATGCAAATAATGTGAAGGACATAACCAAAGTACTCAAGAAAATAAAATTGAAGTCAGTCATAAAAGATCTTTAAAGGGAATTCATAAGACACCCACCCTCTGTAGGAGGGCGGAAACTCTCTGAATCCAATTCCATTTCTGTAAAAGAAACTAAGAAATAATACCTTGGATATATGGGCCTGCCTGCAGCTGCACCCATAAACTCTGCCTTGCTTACAATTGCAATGGGTGAACTGTTCACACTCTTACCTAAATCAGCCCTCTGCTGGCTGATCTCATCCCCTCTGGTCTACTCAGAGATATGGCCTGAGCAATTTTCTCCCTCTCTTCTTCTGCATCATCAGTTTTCCTTTCACTACTGGATCACTGCGAGCCTGCAGGGACACATATCCCCATCCAAGGTACACCAAGGATGGGGGAGAGAGTAGTCAGTCCTGGGTGCAGGCAATGATGGCAGACACCGTGTGGAGAAAATGGAAATACATAAGGAACGAGGAATGCATCTGAGTCAGTTCTAATGAGGCAGATGCAGCCAGAGCCTATTATACAGAATGAGGTAAGTCAGAAAGAGAAAAGCAAATAGAGTATATTAACATATATACATGGAATCCAGAAAGATGGCTACTGATGAACCTATCTGCAGGGCAACAGTGGAGACACAGACACAGACAACAGGCTTGTGGACACATTGGGGAAGGAGGGGGGGGCGAATGGAGAGAGCAGTGCTGAGATGCGCACATCACCACGTGCAAAACGGATAGCCAGTGGGAATTCGCTGAGTGGTGCAGGGCTCAAACTCAGTGCTATGCGACAACCTAGAGAGGTGGCATGGGGTGGAGGGTGGCAGGCAGTGGCCATATACATGCCTAAGGCTGATTCACGTTGATGTATGGCAGAAACCAATACAATATTGTAAATTAATTATCCTCCAATTAAAATAAATAATTATAAAAATACATAAGGAAATTGACTGAAAGTCTGCCCTTTTTTGGACGGTGGGTGGTCTCTGTTGCAGAGGAAGCGCAGAGCCCTACTCATGACTGCCAGGGAATTTCCGTACGAATCTTCTTTCTATTATCACCATGTGCTGAGAATTCTAAGCAATGTCTGAGCTAAAATGCCCCCCCTCCAACTTTTTTATTGGCATGTGTGCCGCTCAGTCGTGTCCGACTCTTTGTGATCCCACAGACTGTAGCCTGCCAGACTCCTCTGTCCGTGGAATTTTTCCAGGCAAGGATACTGGACTGGGTTGCCATTTCCTTCTCTAGGGGATCTTCCCAATCCAATTGCTACAATTACTGTTGAGTTTTAATAATGCATATGTATGCTTCAAATCGGCACATTTTAATTTCTTAGCAATAAACAGTATTCTACACAGAAGTTAATTTAGAAAACTCCCTGTTATACAGTTGGACACTGGACACATGTGGACTTCAATATCTATATTCATTTTGGAATTCACAATGGTCCAGAATCATTCAAACTTGCTTCAGGCACAGTTCTTATCTCCAGCCCCTTCAGTACTATGTATTTCTGGGTTTGAACCATAGATTCAAAATAAACAGTGATCATAAAGATGAAGAAACAGAATTTGAGTTACTTCAATTTTGTCATTCTATGTGACCACTTGGGGTTGCTTTTTGTGTCTTTAAAAGTGTGCAATGAATGGCAAAAGGTAAGAATTTTGCTTAGTAAGTTTTGTTTGGTGGTATACATGAAATACTGTATTTGAATACTAGTATCTTTAAAATTGGCATTCTATTTTAATCGCCATTTTAAAACTAAAGAATCAAGAAAATTACAATTACATCAGTAGTTACTTACATTGTACTTTTTGCAAATATTTTATTAAAATTCACTTAGTTACTAGAAAGCTACAAAGTATTATTATATCAGAAAACCATAACAAAGAATCAAAGTACAAACTCTAATATAAATATAAAAACTAGTAAATAGTTGGGTATATTCCATTTTCTAGGAACTTGGAGTTTGTAGGTATTCACAAGATTGTTTACAATTATTCTAAACTTCATAATAAAATCTAAAGTGAGATATCCGACCTGAAATGACATGGACAAGTAAAGTCCAATCAAGAATATTTAAAAGCAAAACAAGAGGTTATCAAAGCAATGGCTGAATTTATCTTGAAGTATTAACATATAATGTTTAACACCATACATTCAGTTAATGAAAAACTGAAGAAAAGGGCGCATCTGAAGAGGGAAACATTAAGATTCAGATGACATGGGATTGAAAGATGATAAGGAATCATTTTCAGTAAGTGTTGACAATGAGAAAGAGGAGGGAATTTTAGTAATAGTCAACATCACTAAAGCTATAAAAAATAACAATGAAGAAGACACACTAAAGACCAACACCAAGACAGGTTTCAAGGGTGGAAGGGTTTAAAAAGATCTCATCCTTACCAGCTACTGCCCCAAAGTTCATATTTGTAGCCAAGCTCCCCACCCAAAACCATCTACTCACTGTTTCCACATGCACTTGAGTTGTCTGTCAAGTTCACCAATGTCCTCCATGTTGCTAAATCCAGTGGTCAATTCTTTGTCCTCATCCAATCAGCAGCATTTGAGGCAACTGATGACACTTACTCTAGCGAGCTACTCCTCCCCAGTCTCCTTAATGGATCAACCACACTTTCCTGACCTTGGAGAATCCGAAGGTTCGGTCCTCAGACCACTTCTATTCTATGTTCACTCCTAGGTAATTTCATATAGTCTCACGTCTCTAAAAGTCATATTCCAAGCCCAGCCTTCTGTCCTTCCTTAAACAGCCGATTGTTACTTACTGTCTCCATTTGAATGTCTAACAGGCATCTCAGAGTTAACACATCCAAACCCTAATTTCTGATCTTTCTCCCCAAGCTTTCTCCTANATGTTCTTGCCTGGAGAATCCCAGGGATGGGGGAGCCTGGTGGGCTTCCATCTATGGGGTTGCACAGAGTTGGACACGACTGAAGTGACTTAGCAGCAGCAGCAGTAGCAGTCCTATAATATAGTAACCTAACTGAACTGAACTGAAGTCTGAATTTTTCTGTATTTTGGACTATCTGTTTGGGTCCAGTAATGTTTTTTGTATTGGTAAAACCAATGATGAGTGGGTGCTATTCTGTGTGTCCCTTCAAGATCGAAGGACTGATTCAGCAGCTGGAAATTGCCCTGGATGATGCATATGCCACTCTCCAGGTCACATCCCCTTCCTGGGGCAGCCTGTGTCCAATGACTGGTGGATCAGGGGTCTAAACACCCTTCTACCTCAAGTTGCAGTAACCCTGCAGGGCCATCCTCGCTTCATCCCTCTCTGGGGATTGGCTGAAACCTTTACTGTGACTGCTTTGTAGCCCAGCTTCTCTCCCTTCCTGTTCTGCCCCATCCCTTCCCCTTTCCCTCCCCTTGCCTCCCTCCCCTCCTTCTCCCTTTCTCTCCCCTCCCCTTTCTGTGTCAGTCAGGTGTTGACCCCTGGAGCTCTCCACAGTAAACTTTCTGCACCCCAGTCTCCATCTCAGCATCTGCTGCTTCTTGGGGAAGCTGACCTATAACACTAGGCATCTAAGTGTCACGTGTGACTGAAATGTGTGTGAAGTGCACATGGAGACTTTATACTATTTGCCGTTCCTGGGATGTGCCAACTTCACATAGTGTGTAGAGGCCCACTCAGAATTGTATACCAAAGTCTCTTTAGCTTTAGTGGCAGTCGGTTTCAAAATGTTATCTTCCATTTAATAAGTATTTATTGAGCAATTTCAAAGTGCCATCTGCTGCTGTAGATGCTGAGACACAAAGGAGAAGTTCCTGTCCTTGTAAAGCCTACCTCCTAGTGACAGAACAAAAAGTAATCAGTAAAAAAGTACCATAATCTCAAGTGCTGACAAATTCTAGGAAGAGAATAAAAGAAGGTCACAGCATAGAGAGGGATGGAGGGCTTCGCCATCTAGAGTGGTCCCGGAGGGACTCTGAGGAGATTGCGTTTGAAAGGGTGAGATGACAAAGGTGAGGGACAGGTGGATCGTTTGTCCCAGATGGATTACTATTGTAAACTAGTTTGTTTTACTTAGAGAGATGATTTTGGGTGTACTCTGAATCTCAGGAAGGCCCGAAGCTGGATGTATGATACTTGGGGGATATAATTGATCGCATGTCTAGCTAGATTTGTAAATGTCTTATCAGTATGTGTATTCTGTGTACACCTGTGTTTGACTGAGAAAAGACTTTGTCCTCTTCGAGATTTGACCCTAGAAGAAGGATTTAGGAGCCTTGTCCAGAAGGGGAGCAGTGTGCCTCCCTTGGGAATGGGCATGGCAGGGTGGAGGGGCTGTGTTTGTGGGCAGGGGATGAAGTGGCCACAGTGCTTGCTGGTTTACAAACCAGAACTAAAGTGTTATGCCGTGTTGCAGTCGTTAATGCTTCCTCCTGTTCTGCTTTTGTGCAACAGGTTGAAATAGAAAAGAAGTGGATTAAAATCGATGGAGAAGACCCGGATAAAGCTGGTGACTGTGTAACTCAGTAGGAGTAGCAAGAGTCAGTGATGATGACCCACTTTGCAAATGCATAATTCACAGAAACCGCACAAAGTCCTGCTACTGCTGTATAGTGTAAATGACAGGTCCACTGGCTGTGTTCAGGGAAGTTTAGACCTGCAAGCGAACCATCTATCCTTTATGCTTTTGATATGTTTGTGCCCCAGGGGTTTGATCTAAAATGTGTCTTGAATTTTTGTGATGTTTTTATTTCCTAGTAGAACTCAAAGGCACTCTTCTCCAGTGTGTGACCTCACAGCCACTGGCCAAAGCATTTTCAATTTTTGCTTACTCAGTGGCTGATTGTTTTCCACTCTGGATTGATGCCATGTTCATTATCCTCCAGCCCCATCTCTTCTTATTAAGTTAGCACCTATGCTAGAGGAGGAGGCAGCTGAAGGAGACATAAACCAAAGTACTTAATTTTCCCTCTTGCTCTTCTCTGAAACGTGGCTATTGTAGAATGATGTGGAAACCACAGGCTAAAATGGAGATGTGGCACTATCTCTGATTCTGAATTATTTATCTTCCTGTCTTGTTATCACATTGGTGAGTAATCATCAGCTGTATTTGGTACCTCTCTTTCCCTCATGGTATTATTATTTTCAAAATGTATTTGTATGCTGATATGTGCGGCAAAGACGCTAGTTCTGTTACTATGCATATTTTAGTACAAGTCACTGAGACATACTGCCTTTTGCTTGGAGAGATTCCTTTCAGAATGAAATCCTAGTATGGACTCTAGTTAAAATATTAATGTATGTTAAAAATGAATTTTTATAGTCCATGAATGTTGCTTCTCAAAAGTGTAGACTCTTAAGAATGTATTTTGATAAAGTATTATTTGTAATTAACACAAGCCTCTCTTAAGTAGAACTCTGAATCATGATTATTTTATGCTAATCTGCTATCATGCTATTTATGCTAATTCTGCTTAATTTAGAGTGATTCTCTTTAAAAGATGAGCAAAGTGAAAGATACTATTTTGTCTACATTTCTAACAAGTGATATTTCTATTTTTCAAAGTCAGATAAATGTTTTTTTTTTTAATGAAAAGTCAGTGGCATTAGCAGTTATAATTCTGTTTATAACTTCCTTTAAGTGTTTATAGTGAAAATCAGACTTTTAAATTTAGGAAATCTATGTTCTAGATATTTTTATAGTAGGAAAAACATGGAAAAAAACATGATACTAATATACCTTCAATTTATGTTGATGCTTAAATATGATTAGGAGATATTTTTCTCAATTTACCAGATCTGTTTTGAGTCAAAACTGATATGACAGTGTTCTTCCAAACAACATTATCTGTTGGCCCTCATATGTTTTATTTAATGTTATATTACATTCATTTTAATCTGTTCAAAATGCAAATTAAAATGAACATTTATGATGGTTTGTATCAATCAGCAGATTTACTGCTTTTCATTATTTTACTGTAAAGGCAAAGAATGCAAAAGTTGACTGTTAAATGAATTGGTATTGCTCTTTTTACCTTCACTTGATGTGTTGCTCATAATATCATATGCTTGAGACTCGTTATAGATATATACGAGAGCAAATCTGTGTGTGCATCATATAAAAAAAAAATTCTACCATCCTGACTCACCTGGTGTGGCACATTCTGGAATGACTTCAATCTGCTGAGAGCAAATATGGAGGCAGGCTGAACTTGGTGCTTCTCCATGGTCCCAGGGATGGTAACTGAGTGAATTACTGCTGGTCCTTTCAGATCTGTTTTATGGCATCCTGCCCATAAAGAACTCAGAGTCTAATTCGGATGAACTTAATGAATATTTACACCTCAAAGTAATTTCAGCATAGGGTCCAGTTAATCACCCCTCAGGCTTTCCAGGTTGCCAGCAGGTGCCGGCACCTCACTGCTGGAGTCATTTATTCACCAGCCCTCCAGCCTTCAGACGCATCTCAAGATTCTGTGCTGAAAATAACAACAAAAAGCTGACTGAAGCCCAAGTTGAGTTTTTGTGGCAATGCAAAGGGTGTTGGTAGGAACAGCAGGGTTCTGCAGCATAATTGTTCATTTGCACATCTATTAGGGTCCTTAAATATTCATTACTTAGCATTAAATTAACATTCTCTTTTGGGTGGAGAGAATTTTTAATACAGTTCTTCTGACCTGAGCTGTGGCAGAAGGTCAAATGTGATCTTGGTGCTCTAAGTGAAAAATCAGGTATCGTCCACTTAGACTTACAAATTAAAAAGTAGAATCTCCTTTTCCAGAAAGTAAATGATGATCTTTAAAACAACAATGACAAAAACTCCTTCTTTTAAGGTCAGGAAGGGAGGAAGGAAGTGAATGAAGGAGGAACTACTCCTTACTAGCATTTTAATTTAGGTAATTTATTTAGATCAATGCTTTATGAGTTTGACCCATTAGGGGTCCTTTGTTTAATTGACTGAATGGCAGACTTCCAAGCAGTTGGCCAGTTTGGGATGGGTTGCTCTGCTCTAATTGGTCTGGTCTAGTTGCCTTACCAGTCGAAGGATCATATTAACTCCGTAAATGAATTCATGGTTTGATGGTTACCTGATCAGTTGTACAGATCTGAATTTAAGGACATTTCCTTTTTTTTTTAAATGGGACTAGAATTAGTTTATCCATTTAAAAAGAATGAAAAAAAAAAAAAGCCCTTCTTAAATAAAGGCTGGCGTTTTGACCTCATTTCTGTGTTAGGTAATTGTAGGGTTTTAGTTCCCTTCATTCTGGCTTTGTGTTTTGATATAGCCCTTTTTCTTTTATAAATTCAGTCAGGAGGCCTTACCTAATAATGACTAAATATTATTATATCTTACTCAAAATATGATTTTATGTCAGCAATAGAAATATAAAACATATTGAGCCTTAATAATGATGTAACAAAGTATTTTGTAGGTTGCATATTGATTTTTTAAAAATTAAAGATGTACTTCAAATGATTCTTGATATGCAGTGGACTTATATCTTCTTTTGTAAGGTTTGGGGCTGTTTTTTTAAGGTATGAAATCCATTTCAATAACCTTAAACAATTGACTCTGTCAGGCAAATGCGTGCTTACATGTGTATATGCTCAGTCGTGTACAGCTCTTTGCTCCCTCGTGGACTGTAGCCTGCCAGGCTTCCCTGTCCATGGGATTCTCCAGGCAGGAATACTGGAGTGGGTTGCCCCTTCCTTCTTTAGGGGATCTTTCCGACCTAGCTATCGAATCCATGTCTCCTCTCCTGCACTGGCAGGTGAATTCTTTCCTGCTGAGCCACCTGGGAAGCCCCCAGACAAATGTATACTGCTTCACTATGAAGGAGTTAGTGTCCATGGTGTTTTGGCACATCCTGGAAAAATTTCACCATCAAAGTACAATTTGTGATGTTAAAGAATTATTTTTGAAAGAGGATATAATCATTATTCTCATAAAGAAATGATATGAGTGTGTGCCCAAGTTTTACTTAACTCATTAATTAATGAGGGAACTGTTAAGATGTTTGTTACAAGTGGTTCTAAGGAGAATTCAAAAGAGCAGAGACATGTACAGGAAATAAGGAATTTGGAAATGAATTTACAAACTGGTGCAGAATGGATTGGTCCATAGGGCAATATTAGTAATAATTTCCTCTACTCCCACACAATTAATTTGTATGGACAAGGATGATGCCTGTTATTATCAGTTTTCTAAAACTTACAGAGTTGGGAGTAACTCAAGGACAATGGAATCTGTTGATAATTTGGATAAATGAACTAGTTAGGACACTTTACAAAGTCTTTCACAATTTTTCTCAATAACTGGATGAACTTTGTCCACAGGAGAATTCTAAGCAATTCTCAAACTTTGGCAGCTGGTATTAGAGAAATGATGCGCTTTCAAAGTGATTTTTTTTAATTTAGAAAACTACTTGTATCCAATTGTACAGAACCTGTTTCAGGTAAGTTGTATGTTTAGGGGGTATTAAAGATACGAAGATAAATCAGCTCTAATGAAAACCAACCTAAGAAGCTCTCCACCTGCTCTTTGTATTAGCAAGCTGCCTGTGTTGAAATTCAATTTTTATCTAGCTATTGCAGTTAAATTGCAAAATTGCATCAGAAAATAAACCTTCGTAGAAGCTGGATCATTGGGAACTGTTTTAGCCACTCCTGGAATTAACAGGGCTTGACTCTTGTCCCACAGGAACAACAAAAAGATTCAGTGACATAAACTGATCATATTTGTAGCAGAATTCCTCAGATTCCATCAGTCATTTCTTTCCTGTTTTGTTTCAGCTCCACCTAGACTCTCCTGCCTTCTCTGTGTAGTTACATAGTGTTTCCAGTGCTTTTTCTTGTGTTTGTCCCAGCCCCTCCCCATTCTCAGCAGCTCCTCCACTCCCGAGACCATTTTTTGCCCTTACCTTGAGTCCTGAAGGGCAGGGCTGGGTGTATTTGATTGAACCATATGATGCTGACAATATGTAACCTTTCTTGATGGCAATTTCATGGTGCTAAACCTAATTACCTGCATGTTTCCCCAGTTTATATGAAATAAGATTTTTCTTATAATTATGTTAATGAGTTCCTACTTAGAACTGGCATCTAAATGTGAATTTGTCAATTTTTAAAGCAAGATAGAATTGGTAGTCAGAAAGCAAATGGATGAGTTACAAAAAATACCTTAGGTTAAAGCTTCAGGTGATACAATGCCTTAAAATCATGTCCTGTCTGTAAGGAAAATGGATTAGACGAGTTGCCCCATGTTTTAATAGATTAAAGTTCATTTCTATGGGACTGCCTAGGGAAGAAATGCAAATCACAGTTACACTTCAGAGACTGCAGCGTTTCCCTCATCTTCACCACACCCATCTGCTCCAGAAGAGGTGTGAAAACCTCAGGTGGGAGGATAGCACATTTAAATAACACAATTACGTGTGTCGACATTTTCCTGAAAAGCCCATTTTTGTACTCTAGAATTGCTGAGTTCTCTGTAATAGAAGTTGTAGTATACTCTTGAAACAGAAGAGGGCGCTCTCAGGCAAGAGCTGCTAGCCAGAATGAGAAACGGTATTTTGATTTGGTGGTGTTTGTATACGTTATGATTAATAAAAGATCCTGGGGCCATTTTTAAAGCATTTCAAAGCATTGTGAATCCAGTGGAGTATGATTAAAATTAATGCAGTAGACAAACACTTTATTCTTAATGCCTGTGTAAAAATGCTGTTGAATACAATTTTACACATCCTGAAAATTTAAATACCATACTTATCACTAAGCATTTCTAAGTACAAAGGAGACAAAAAAAAAAGTCTTCTTTCTTAACACATTTGAAGAAAACTTTTTAAAAATGAGAATTAATAAACTCTAAATATGCTTACTTTAAAAAAATGTGTAACATATTGTAATGAATCCATCATGTTTGGCTTCTGAGCTTTCNATACTTATCACTAAGCATTTCTAAGTACAAAGGAGACAAAAAAAAAAGTCTTCTTTCTTAACACATTTGAAGAAAACTTTTTAAAAATGAGAATTAATAAACTCTAAATATGCTTACTTAAAAAAACTGTGTAACATATTGTAATGAATCCATCATGTTTGGCTTCTGAGCTTTCAGGTACATGTAATCAAGATTGATGTGATTGCTAAAAAGCTCCAGCCCAGAATTGTACTTTCAGGTTCTGAGGGAAGGACAAACACACATTTGCTTTCAGGAGAATATTTCATGCCACCTCAACTCAAGCCTTTACCCTGTTCAGCCCTCCGAAATTAGGAATGAGCATTGTCTTTTGAAGATGGGTTCTGTCTTTGTCTCAGAAATCTTTCTGGGTGGATGATATCATTCCGTTATAAAGCCTGTTGGAACAATGTGTTTCTAAAAGTTGTGGAGCGTGAGTAGGTCTATGAATGTGGTTAAACACATGAGGCTTTCCCAGAGCTGTCTTCCACGCCATGAAGGGCAGAAGGCTTGTTTAAGACATTGGGTGCCATAAGTGGTGACTTTGAATCACCTCGAAATGCTGTGTGGCCATGGCTCCCGTTAACTGTCTTGCCGATTCTAATGCTTATTGCATTTCTACCAGGTAACTGCATTTTTCTAGGCACTGGGGATAAACAATAATAAAAACGGTAAATTCTTGTTCTTGTAGAGGATGTATAATAGGGAAGTCAGACAAGAAATTGATAGCAGGCTGTGATCATTGCTATGTAGGAAATAAAAACCGACAGAGTAGCGGAGAATGCCCTTTCAGATAGGTTGGTCAGGAAGGTCCTGTCTGATGAGATGACATTCTAGCAGACCTGAAAGGAGCGAGAAGAGTGTATCCAACAGAGGGGACTCCTAGTGTAAAGGTATACTTAACTTACCAGAGGAACACCAAGGAGGCAGGTGGCTATAATGTGGCCAGGGCAGAGTGAGCCAAGAGGATGGTTGGGGGAGGAATCAGAGAGACTGTGGGTAGGTGAGGGAAAGCAAAGCAGTAAGCCTTTGTGGGTTATGGGAAGGACTTTGAATTTTATGCTGAGTGAAATGCAAACCGCTAGGAGGTTTTGTGCAGATGAGTGACAGGAACTGCGTTACCTGTTCAGCTGGTTCCGTGGACACCGAAGCAGAGCGATGACAAAGCAGAACAGTTAGGAGGTTACCGCAGCAGCCCAGGTGAGAAGTAAAGGCGCCTCTGAGTTGTGATGGGAAATGAAAAGCGACTGGACTCAGAACATGTTTGAAATACAGTTAATAGTGTTTGCTGAGGGATTGGGTCAAATTCCCTAAGTGAGGGAAAGAGGAGAATGAAAAATGACTCCCAGAATTTTGGCCTGAGCAGCGGAAGATGGATCTGTGTTTTATGGAGAAGGGGAAGACTGTTGTAGGAGAAAGCTTGGGGAGAAAGATCAGAAATTAGGGTTTGGATGTGTTAACTCTGAGATGCCTGTTAGACATTCAAATGGAGACAGTAAGTAACAATCGGCTGTTTAAGGAAGGACAGAAGGCTGGGCTTGGAATATGACTTTTAGAGACGTGAGACTATATGAAATTACCTAGGAGTGAACATAGAATAGAAGTGGTCTGAGGACCGAACCTTCGGATTCTCCAAGGTCAGGAAAGTGTGGTTGATCCATTAAGGAGACTGGGGAGGAGTAGCTCGCTAGAGTAAGTGTCATCAGTTGCCTCAAATGCTGCTGATTGGATGAGGACAAAGAATTGACCACTGGATTTAGCAACATGGAGGACATTGGTGAACTTGACAGACAACTCAAGTGCATGTGGAAACAGTGAGTAGATGGTTTTGGGTGGGGAGCTTGGCTACAAATATGAACTTTGGGGCAGTAGCTGGTAAGGATGAGATCTTTTTAATCGCTTCCACCCTTGAAACCTGTCTTGGTGTTGGTCTTTAGTGTGTCTTCTTCATTGTTATTTTTTATAGCTTTAGTGATGTTGACTATTACTAAAATTCCCTCCTCTTTCTCATTGTCAACACTTATTGAAAATGATTCCTTATCATCTTTCAATCCCATGTCATCTGAATCTTAATGTTTCCCTCTTCAGATGCGCCCTTTTCTTCAGTTTTTCATTAACTGAATGTATGGTGTTAAACATTATATGTTAATACTTCAAGATAAATTCAGCCATTGCTTTGATAACCTCTTGTTTTGCTTTTAAATATTCTTGATTGGACTTTACTTGTCCATGTCATTTCAGGTCGGATATCTCACTTTAGATTTTATTATGAAGTTTAGAATAATTGTAAACAATCTTGTGAATACCTACAAACTCCAAGTTCCTAGAAAATGGAATATACCCAACTATTTACTAGTTTTTATATTTATATTAGAGTTTGTACTTTGATTCTTTGTTATGGTTTTCTGATATAATAATACTTTGTAGCTTTCTAGTAACTAAGTGAATTTTAATAAAATATTTGCAAAAAGTACAATGTAAGTAACTACTGATGTAATTGTAATTTTCTTGATTCTTTAGTTTTAAAATGGCGATTAAAATAGAATGCCAGTTTTAAAGATACTAGTATTCAAATACAGTATTTCATGTATACCACCAAACAAAACTTACTAAGCAAAATTCTTACCTTTTGCCATTCATTGCACACTTTTAAAGACACAAAAAGCAACCCCAAGTGGTCACATAGAATGACAAAATTGAAGTAACTCAAATTCTGTTTCTTCATCTTTATGATCACTGTTTATTTTGAATCTATGGTTCAAACCCAGAAATACATAGTACTGAAGGGGCTGGAGATAAGAACTGTGCCTGAAGCAAGTTTGAATGATTCTGGACCATTGTGAATTCCAAAATGAATATAGATATTGAAGTCCACATGTGTCCAGTGTCCAACTGTATAACAGGGAGTTTTCTAAATTAACTTCTGTGTAGAATACTGTTTATTGCTAAGAAATTAAAATGTGCCGATTTGAAGCATACATATGCATTATTAAAACTCAACAGTAATTGTAGCAATTGGATTGGGAAGATCCCCTAGAGAAGGAAATGGCAACCCAGTCCAGTATCCTTGCCTGGAAAAATTCCACGGACAGAGGAGTCTGGCAGGCTACAGTCTGTGGGGTCACAAAGAGTCGGACACGACTGAGCGGCACACATGCCAATAAAAAAGTTGGAGGGGGGGCATTTTAGCTCAGACATTGCTTAGAATTCTCAGCACATGGTGATAATAGAAAGAAGATTCGTACGGAAATTCCCTGGCAGTCATGAGTAGGGCTCTGCGCTTCCTCTGCAACAGAGACCACCCACCGTCCAAAAAAGGGCAGACTTTCAGTCAATTTCCTTATGTATTTTTATAATTATTTATTTTAATTGGAGGATAATTAATTTACAATATTGTATTGGTTTCTGCCATACATCAACGTGAATCAGCCTTAGGCATGTATATGGCCACTGCCTGCCACCCTCCACCCCATGCCACCTCTCTAGGTTGTCGCATAGCACTGAGTTTGAGCCCTGCACCACTCAGCGAATTCCCACTGGCTATCCGTTTTGCACGTGGTGATGTGCGCATCTCAGCACTGCTCTCTCCATTCGCCCCCCCCTCCTTCCCCAATGTGTCCACAAGCCTGTTGTCTGTGTCTGTGTCTCCACTGTTGCCCTGCAGATAGGTTCATCAGTAGCCATCTTTCTGGATTCCATGTATATATGTTAATATACTCTATTTGCTTTTCTCTTTCTGACTTACCTCATTCTGTATAATAGGCTCTGGCTGCATCTGCCTCATTAGAACTGACTCAGATGCATTCCTCGTTCCTTATGTATTTCCATTTTCTCCACACGGTGTCTGCCATCATTGCCTGCACCCAGGACTGACTACTCTCTCCCCCATCCTTGGTGTACCTTGGATGGGGATATGTGTCCCTGCAGGCTCGCAGTGATCCAGTAGTGAAAGGAAAACTGATGATGCAGAAGAAGAGAGGGAGAAAATTGCTCAGGCCATATCTCTGAGTAGACCAGAGGGGATGAGATCAGCCAGCAGAGGGCTGATTTAGGTAAGAGTGTGAACAGTTCACCCATTGCAATTGTAAGCAAGGCAGAGTTTATGGGTGCAGCTGCAGGCAGGCCCATATATCCAAGGTATTATTTCTTAGTTTCTTTTACAGAAATGGAATTGGATTCAGAGAGTTTCCGCCCTCCTACAGAGGGTGGGTGTCTTATGAATTCCCTTTAAAGATCTTTTATGACTGACTTCAATTTTATTTTCTTGAGTACTTTGGTTATGTCCTTCACATTATTTGCATTTTACTGGTATTAATGACTGAATATCAGTGATACTGACCCAAATGGGGACATTTTTGTAATTTGGGGGACTGAGACTATGGAATTCCCCTCTAACAGAATGTGAAAGTCCCTCAGTCGTGTCTGACTCTTTGTGACCCTATGAACTATACAGTCCACAATAATGGAGTGGGTAGCCATTTCCTTCTCCAGTGGATCTTCCCAACCCAGGGATCGAACCCAGGTCTGCTGCATTGCAGGCTGATTCTTTACCAGCTGAGCCACCAGGGAAGCCCCTAACGGAGAAATGTTCTGGTTTGGGAATCCCAGCTGTGGTCACTGTAGAAGCTAGCCTCTTTCTGCTTCTCATCTCTGAGACGGGTGCTGCAGACCTGGGAGTGGGAGATGGCTCCCAGATGCAGCGCTTGTCCTTTTCTGTAGGGTTTTGTTTTGATTTTTTTCACGCTGCTCAGAAAGAATTCCACCCAAAGGTCCTCAAGTGCCTGGAAAAGGACAAGGAAAGAGCATCTCTGAATCAAGTACCTGGAAAAGGAAAAGGAAAGAGCATCTCTGAATGGTGGCATTGTTAAATGCCAAGAACCTACCTCCTCTCCAGTGGATTATCTGAGATGTGAAACACTTTTCAAAGGCTTTGCTAAGTATTCATTGTGGTAAAGGACAAATTCTATATTAAACTCACACTGGGGCCAGAAGTGGCCTTGGGTTAAACTGAACTGGATGGTATTCATCACCTTCTTCTTATTGCCTTTTCCCTCATGGTAAATGCTCCATCCCTTCCCCCTAAGATCCCTTGGCGTCCTCCCCCTCTCTTCCTCTTAGCTTTATGTGATTGAGTGCCAGGAAAGGCTGTATATCGGTCACTTAGATCTTGTTCCTTCCCAGGGACGTTGGTCCCGCTGCAGGCTTTTCAAACAGAGCGGTCATTCTTCCTTACCCTCGCAGACTTCTAACAGCTTCTCTGCTTTCTGTGGTCTTCTTACAATCTACCTCCATGCTGCAGTCAGTGGAGAACGTGTGAACTGGCCTTATTTACCAGCCAACTTTAGCTTTGCCAAGACATCCCCTGCTGTCTATCCTCCAGCCAAACATTCGAACTACTCTCATTTCCTCAAACCCACCACGTTCCTTCTGCACCCCCAAGCTTTGGCTTACAGTGCCCTATCGCTGGAACATCCTTCCTTGCCCCTTTCCTTTGTCCCTTATTCATTCCACAGATCTAAGTTTAGGTGTCCTACTCCAGGAAGCCTCCCCTGACTCCTCCCATTCAGGTTAGTTGCTCCGCATAAATAACTTTTAGTACTTAGGCCCATTATATTGTAAAAGTTTATGTATTTCTCTTCTCCCTCTTCCCCAACTGAGATTTTCATTGGGGTGTGGCCCTGTCCCATGATTTCCCATTCTCGGGGAAGAGACCCAAATTCAGGGGTGGTGGTAGGTGATGGTGATATCAATGGCAGCTGCACATAAGCTTAGCCAAGGCATAGGACCTAAATTTTGAATGAATGAATGATAGGTCAAATTTAGATCAATGTACTGCTTGCCTGCATGCATAGTTGCTTCAGCTGTTTGTGACTCTATGGACTGTAGCCCACTAGGCTCCTCTGTCCATGGGATTCTCCAGGCAAGAATATTGGAGTGACTTGCCATTCCCTCCTCCAGGGGATCTTCCTGACCCACGGGTGGAACTTGCGTCTTCAGCATTAGCAGGTGGATTCTTTACCACTGAACCACCAGGGAAGCCCCAGATCAATGTACCACTACTCCTAAACATAGAGACATTTTTGTCCCTAATTTTATCTTACAAACAAGCTAGAAATGTAACAATAAGTTTAAATAAGTAACATTTAATACATGCCTTTCATATTGGAGGTACTATGGTAGGAACTCAGGAGGCATATAAGGATGATTAATACACAGCCTCAGTCCTCAAGAAATTCAAAATCTATCACACTTAAAATTACAAATATACTTTTTCTTAATAAACACATATCTTCAAGGGGTTGGAAAATTTTAAATGTTTATTTTAAAATTTGACATAAAGTTGTGAAAGCTGCTGAAGGTGAAGAAGAAACTTTAGACTTCTAGCGCCTACTGTGTGCTGTGGATCTGGTTTTCTTATATTTAATATTGAATATTTCATAAGGTAATTTCTGGTTATGAAATGAGAGTATCTGTCTTTTGTTAGAAGTATTTTGAACCATTCTATAGCTGGAGAAGGTATTTTCCTATATTGGAAACAAGACCAGATACTTAAATTTCTTTGACCTGTCCATATAAGGATAAGATATAACCTTAAATTAAAATGAGGAGTTGTTATTTTAAGGGTAAAGAGTTTCCCTTTGACAAGATGAAAACAGTTATGGAGATGGAGGGTGGTGATGGCTGCCCAACAATGTGAATGTACTTAATGCCACTGAACTGCACACTTAACAATGTTAAGATGGCAAATTTTATGTGTATTTTATCAATACCACAATGTAAAAATACAGGTCCTCACCAGGGAAGTCCCCAGCCTTCAGTTTTAAGTGTAATTTAATTCATTCTTTTATTCAGCACTTTTTGAGGGCTGAGTATGAGCCAGGCACAATTCTAGGTACAAGAGAGAATGAAAGAGAGATTGCTTTCCTCCTGGAGTTTATATCCTAATGACAATAAACACTAAACATAATGAATAAATTATATAGTAGTTAAAGGAGTTAATGTCTACAGAATAAAAATAAAAAGAGATAGAAGATATGGGAGTATGGGGATGGAAATTGCTAGTTTAGAAGCTGTTCAGGATGGGCTTCATTGAAAAGGTGACATTTAAGAAAAGACAGTAAAGAATCTGCCTGCAATGCAGGAGACCCAGGTTTGACCCCTGGTTTGGAAGATCCCCTGGAGAAGGGAATGACTATCTATGCCAGTATTCTTGCCTGGAGAATTCCACGGACAGAGGACCCTGGCAGGCTATCGTCCATGGAGTCGCAGAGTTGGGCACGACTGAATGAGTAACACTTTTACTGAAAAGGTGATATTTAAGAGATGACTTAAGGAAGAGAAGCTTACCCCAGATGGGGACATACGGCTTGATGCAAGAGACATGAGTAGGATGAAATGAGTTAGGAGTATAACAGGAAATGAGATCAGAAAGGGAAATGGGGGTGGGGGGTGGGCTGTGAGTCTACAGTAGCCTATTTCGTTAAAAAATGAGAGACTTTTACTACTTTGAGTAGGGATTTATTCTGCATATTTTCAAAAAAGCTGTATTTTTTACTATTAAGAAAAAAAATAGGGCCAATCTAAAGAAGGAGTGCCCCCCTCAATATCTTTCAAAAGTTTTGCTGAGGATTAATTTATATATGATAAAATACACCTATTTTAATTATATAGCTCCATGGTTTCTGGTATATTTACAGAATTACACTGCCATCACCACAATCAATTATTTTAGAATGTTTCCATATCCCCCCAAATCCCTTAAGCCCATTTTCAGTTACTCTTTGTTCTCATCCCAGTCCCAGGAAACCACTAATCTTATTTTCTTTATATATTTGCCTTTTCTGGATATTTCATATAAATGGAATTTTACAATATAGGCATTTTGTCTCTAGCTTCTTTCACTTAGTATATTTTAAGGTTCATCTGCTCTGATTATCCAGGTTCATGCATGTATCAGTAGTTTCTTTTTATTGTCAAGTAGTATTCCTTTGTATGACTATACACCCATTCATCCCTTGGTGGACTTCTGGGTTCTCCCCACTTTCCCACTGTCATCGATAGCTCTGCTACACACATTCATGTTCAAGTATTTGTTGTCAAATATGTTTCATTTCTCTTGGGTATGAGTGGAATTTCGGGGTCATATGGTGAATTTATATTTAACTTTTCAAGAAACTGCCAAACTGTTTTCCAAAATAGTTGTACTATTTTATACTTTTTTCACATTCTTCCCAGCACTGGTTTGTGCCTTTTTGTTTTTTGTTTCCTTTGTTCTTTGTTTCTTTTTTTTCTGCTTTCCCTGATTACTTATACATTTTTTAAGAATTCCATTTTGATTTGTTTCGTGAAGGAGCATCTGAGCACACACACAAAAATAGTATTTGGGGGTATATTTCTTTGTGTATCTTTTTCTAGTGGTTGCTCTATGTATCATATATGTATAATTTATCATCTTCAACACTTATCAGTTCCAGTGAACTGAAGAAACTTTATTTTCCTTTATCCTCTCCTATTGAGGATAGGATTTGAGAACCATATGAAGCAATATTACAATTTTTGTTTCAACTGTCAAACATACCAGCAAACTCAAAAGGAGAGTCTACTACATTTACTCATATTTTTGCTTTTCATTATTCTTTCTATCTTCCTGATATTCCTCCTCTTATCATTTCTGTTCTATTTAAAAACTTCCTTTAGCCATCCCTTTATGGTGGTTTTGCTGGTGAGAGGTAGTCTTAATTTTCTTTAATCTGAGAATATTTTAATCTTCCTTGTTTTCCCCCCAAAGAGTATTACCACTGGGTATGGGATACCTGGTGGCTCAGACAGTAAAGAATCTGCCTGAAATGCAGAACATCTGACCCCTGGGTTGGGAAGATTCCCTGGAGAAGGCAATGGCTACCCACTCAAGTATTCTTGCCTGGAGAATCCCCACGGACAGAGGAGACTGGTGGGCTACAGTCCATGGGGTCACCAAGAGTCAGACACAACTGAATGACTAACACTTTGAACACTTTGATGGGATTCTGAGTTGACAGTTCTTTTAGCACTTTTCTCTCAGGCCACTTCCTTTTGGCCTCAGTGGTTTCTCTTAAGAAATCCATTGACAATAAAACTACCATATGACCCAGCAATCCCACTACTAAGCATATATCCTGAGGAAACCAAAACTGAAAAAGACACATGTAACCCAATGTGCATTGCAGCTCTATTTACAGTAGCTAGGAGATGGAAGCAACCTAGATGTCCATCATCAGGTGAATGGATAAAGAAGCTGTGGTCCATATATTCAATGGAATGTTACTCAGCCATAAAAAGGAATGCATTTGAGTCAGTCCTAATGAGGTGGATGAACCTAGACCCTATTATACAGAGTGAAGTAAGTTAGAAAGAGAAAAGCAATTATCATATACTAACACATGAAAGTGAAAGAGCAGAGTGAAAAAGTTGGCTTAAACCTCAACATTCAGAAAACTAAGATCATGGCATCTGGTCCCATCACTTCATGGCAAATAGATGGGGAAACATTGGCTGACTTTATTTTTCTGGACTCCAAAATCACTGCAGATGGTGACTGCAGTCATGAAATTAAAAGACGCTTACTCCTTGGAAGGAAAGTTATGACCAACCTAGATAGCATATTCAAAAGCAGAGACATTACTTTGCCAACAAAGGTCTGTCTAGTCAAAAGACACATGTAACCCAATGTGCATTGCAGCTCTATTTACAGTAGCTAGGAGATGGAAGCAACCTAGATGTCCATCATCAGGTGAATGGATAAAGAAGCTGTGGTCCATATATTCAATGGAATGTTACTCAGCCATAAAAAGGAATGCATTTGAGTCAGTCCTAATGAGGTGGATGAACCTAGACCCTATTATACAGAGTGAAGTAAGTTAGAAAGAGAAAAGCAATTATCATATACTAACACATGAAAGTGAAAGAGCAGAGTGAAAAAGTTGGCTTAAACCTCAACATTCAGAAAACTAAGATCATGGCATCTGGTCCCATCACTTCATGGCAAATAGATGGGGAAACATTGGCTGACTTTATTTTTCTGGACTCCAAAATCACTGCAGATGGTGACTGCAGTCATGAAATTAAAAGACGCTTACTCCTTGGAAGGAAAGTTATGACCAACCTAGATAGCATATTCAAAAGCAGAGACATTACTTTGCCAACAAAGGTCTGTCTAGTCAAGGCTATGGTTTTTCCAGTGGTCATTATGGATGTAAGAGTTGGACTGTGAAGAAAGCTGAGCGCCGAAGAATTCATGCTTTTTTTTTTTTTTCCTTTAGCCACGGACTTTATTGTTTGAATATTAACAATTATTATTCTAGACACACATTTTAATTTCTTACAAAACTCTACATTCCATGTTGCCAGGTCTCTTCATGCTCCATTTTTGCCACATTTTCATGAAAAGATATTTCCCTGAATCATAGTCTGCCTGATTGTGTGTTTGTTATGGTTGTTGTGGTGTAGTCGCTAAGTTGTGAACCCGTTGATCATAGACCCCCAGGCTCTTTTATCCATGGGGTGCTCTAGGCAAGAATACTGGAGTGGGTTGCCATTTCCTTCTCCAGGGGAGCTTTCCAGACCAGGGACTGAACTCATCTCTTGCACTGCAGATGGATTCTTCATCACGCAGTCACCTGGGAAAGCCTGATTGTGTGACAGGTTTCTTTTGCAGGCTTCCCCTCCTACACAGGGTCATTTTTTCTGGTATGAAATCTATCTGTAGCTCCACTGTGACTTTAGGATTGCTGCATCCTTAGTGTGATAATTTCGTGTTGACTGAGAAGTAAGTCCTCAAAGACTTCCCTTCCTTCACAGCACCGAGGGTGTGTTATATAGACTGAGTTCGTGTGGAGCAGAGTGGTTGATCTATGAAGAAAGAATTTCTCAGAACCTTCCATGAAATCACCTTGCTGGGATAAATTATTTAGAAGTATCCCCTGGTATTGCTCAACATACTTTAGTATTTCTCAAGAGTCTTCATCTTTGTTCTTCTTTTAGTGTTTATTTTTTTCATTGAATTTCTTGAGCACTTCAAGCCTGGGGCTCCTCTGAATGTTAACAGTGATTACAATCCTATTGGTTTCCTTCATGGAGTTGGCTCATGTTGAACAATCAATTATGGAAGAACTAGGGGTTGCTTATCTTCTGCTCATGACCTCTAGGTACTCAGGGGCTTCAGAGTGGGAACTGTTGTTGAAAACACCCATATTGTATCTAGAGGGAGTTCTGCTAAGTTACCTGAGGTCAGGCCAGTGACTAAAGGCTTTGCCACAGAGACAGCACACATGAGGCTCCATGTCCACAGGTGATTCCTGTCTGGACTGGGGAGTGCGATGCCTGAAGGAGCCTCCATATTGATTGCAGACAGTTACTTTAGTGAGTGTGAACTTGGTGAGTGTAAATGCTAACGCTGTGCCTGCTGTTCCTCGCACACTCCTCATGTGTGGAGTGTGGAAGGAACAGCGTGTCGCCTCAGGTGAGAAAGTCTACTGAGGGCCTCCCTGGTTTTCTCTCTGGTGCTGGGCTCCCTCGTGTCGTCTAAGGGAAGAACCGTGACTAAAGCACTTCCCACAGACCTGACACTCATAGGGCTGCTCACCAGTATGTGTTTTCTCATGCCTTCTCAGGTTTGTATACTGACTGAAGGCATTCCCACACCGCTGACATTTATAGGGTTTCTCTCCTGTGTGGGTCCTTTTGTGCCGAGTCAATTCAGAACTCTGACTGAAGGCTTTCCTACACACAAGACACACGTGAGGTTTCTCTCCAGTGTGGATTCTCTTGTGCTGACTAAGGCCAGAGTTTTGGCTAAATGTTTTCCCACACTGATGACATTCATAGTGCTTTTCTTTGGGGTGGATTTTCTCGTGTTTTCTAAGGTAAGAGATTTGATTAAAAATTTTCTCACACAGACAACATTTGTAGGGCTTCTCTCCTGTGTGAATCTTCTCATGTTGTTTCAGGTAGGACCTTTGACTAAAGAGTTTCCCACACACATGACATTTAAATGGTTTCTCTCCAATGTGGACCCGATTGTGGTTTCTAAGGTCAGAACTTTGAAAAAAGCTACTTCCACAGAGACCACATTTGTGTGGTTTCTCTCCAGCGTGAATCATCTTGTGTTGTCTGAGGCTAAAGCAATTGCTAAATACTTTCCTACACAGAAGACATTCACACAACTTGCCTCTACTGTGAATGTGACCCTGTGCATTAAGGAATGACCCTTGACTAAGTGATTTTCCACACCGTTTGCTGACATTACGTTTCCTTCTTAGGTGAATTGATGAATGTTGAAGGGAATATCTAGAAGGAACTTCATCTCTCAAATCCGTGCATCCAGCAGGATCCCCTTGCGGGTGAGAAACCTGTTTGGGGAAAGGAGATATGAGGCTGTTACTGGTTTGCCCATGTCCAGGCAGACACTCATCTGTCTACATGTTCACCCTAGAGCATCAGCTCATAATAGTCTCCGGTTAAAATGCCTCCAGTGTTAGTTGCAAACACAGGTTGTGTTATTCCCCTGCAAGCATGACCACTCTCTTTTATAGTTTCTCAATCCAAGATATCAGATTAATTTTGAAGATTTCAGTGTGTTCTAGAGACTAGCAGATGAAAAATGTTTGTGCAATGTATCTTTTTCTCTCTTACATTATGGTTTTGAGCTTATGTTAACTTCTTAACCAATTTCAGAATATCCAAAAATTTGCTTAGGAAGAGCTCAGTCTCAACTTACAGGCAATTGAGCTCAATTACCAACTTATCTCACTGCAGGTTTTTCATTTGGTTGACGGGTTCCCACCCATAAAACTTACCATTGCCATGGTGGGGGATGTGTGCTTCCTGTAGACACTTTGCCTGAACATTATTTCTTGTTGTCTAAGGGGTCTTTCACTGCCTAAAGAAATGTGAAAAGTATAGATTTTAGAGTGGCAATAGGGAAATAAAATGTAGACAAATACAAAGGTCCATGTGAGTATATTTCAAAAATTGGTACTCGGAGAAACTGTGTATAACAAAGAAATACTCAATGTAGTAGAAATACTTTAAAAGTCGTGTCTATTAGAAAAAAAGCCCAGGCTTAAAATATAAAAACATAACGTGGTGAAGAGATATTGGGTCAGAAAATGGTAGACAAAACTTTAAGTGGCAGGATCAGGACAGGAATCACTATGTGAAAGTTGAAGTGTGGTATACTCCACAAGCACCTTTTTACCTAAAGGAGAAAAAATATCAGGAATATGAATTGTGATGATAGGGGCCCAGAATGATAACAACGCGAGGAATATGCCCCAATGTCCTCACTTCCACTTTGGAATATATCCCCGCCTTCATCAGACTTTCATCTGGTATCTCCGAGGACGTAACACACCGGCTGAAACTGTTTTGCCCTGAAGCCCAGGCCCCTGACGCTCACCTGGACTCTGACCTTGGAGGGCTCCTGCTGCTTCAGGCCACAGCTCTTTTCCTTGTTCCATCTGGGAAATCACCTCTGATTTGCTGATCTGATAGCCTGTTTGATTTTAAAAAAGAAAGGTGTGGATTTTGAGTCTAGGCTAATCACTCTTTGCTGTGCTCAAAACATGGGTAAGGTACTGGGGAAAATAAAGAGACAACTGAAGATGGGTGCAGGTAACAACATCCTGAACAGGCAGAACAGTGAAGGCCCTTGAGCAGGCCAGGAGGAAACCCAGAGCAGCAGCGAGAACAGTGAGCCTGTCTAGGGGCTGATGCCCAGATTTTCCAGGCAAGAAGAGTACTGGAGTGGGGTGCCATTGCCTTCTCCAGTGCAAGTGTACATCACTCTCTAATTCAACTGGCTCAAGAATGCAGATGAGCTGATGATGGTGAACATTTAAAATTGTGGTGACACAGTAACTCAGCGTTTCCCCAAACAGTGCACCACAGAATGCTATTACAGAAGATACTGATAGGTGTTTCACAGGAGACAAGATTCTATAATTGGCAAGTAGGGAGAGACTGAGCTAAGTTTAGTAAGTTTCTTTACTGCAGGACTTCCTTGTTCAACATTAAGTAGACAGTATTCCCCAACTTATTTTTTTTTCTTATATCATTATATGGGACATATTGTCCCATAGAACTCATCTTGGGAAATGTTACTCTGATAAAACCTTTATTACAAATATGTTTCTGAAATGTGAACTTATTTTGAATCCCCTGTTTTTCATTGAGATCTGAGTTAAGTACATGGCATGTCCTCAGGTTCCTAATGTTCTCTAGAACTGAGGAGAAGAACTAGGCTCACTGGTGACCTTCAAGTTTCCACAACTGGGCTCTTTTCTAGGTCTAATACATACATACATACACACGAAGTTACTTAAGAGGGCAAAGCAAAGATCTAAAGCCCAATCCGGTCACAGCTTTGAAAGTCCCACCCTAACCCCAAGAGCTCCAGGATGTACCTGGACGTTGTAGCAAGCTCGATGATGAATGTGTTTCTGTGGCTGGACATCACTCTCCACCCCCAGAGACCTGACCTCTGTCCTTGAAGCAGTGGTGTCAAGGATCCCAAACTTAATGGTAGCAAATGGATACCAATCAGAGGGAATTTCTTGGTCTGATCCAAGTTCTAGCTTGTAAGACAAACAATGGGGATGATCAGGACCTTGAAGAAAAAAAATCAAAAGGTCAGTCAAAGCATTTCAATGGGCAGTGCACATTTCTCATGAGTGTAAAAGGCACGCATCTCTCTCTTTAATACACATTTCCATTAGCACTCTGGCTGTGGATTCCATTATATTACATATCTTCAAAATTCATAATCTTGCACTAATTGGGGGGGAGGATCTAACTGCATTTTTTTAAGTACTAGCTTTAAAGTAAGTACAATTTATCATTATATAGTTACAAAATGTTTTCAAGTAGGCTGTTTCTTTTTTGAAAAAGAAAGTTAAATATATCATGTAACTATTCAAATAAAACAATGACCAACAACAGTGACAAAAAATTCAGAGTTATATCAAGTTCATACGTACAAAAAAAGATCTTCATGACCCAGATAGTCACAATGGTGTGATCACTCACCTAAAGCCAGGCATCCTGGAATGTGAAGTCAAGTGGGCCTTAGAAAGCATCACTACGAACAAAGCCAGTGGAGATGATGGAATTCCAGTTGAGCTATTTCAAATCCTGAAAGATGATGCTGTGAAAGTGCTGCATTCAATATGCCAGCAAATTTGGAAAACTCAGCAGTGGCCACAGGACAAGAAAAAGTCAGTTTTCATTCCAATTCCAAAGAAAGGCAATGCCAAAGAATGCTCAAACTACCACACAATTGCACTCATCTCACATTCTAGTAAAGTAACGCTCAAAATTCTCCAAGCCAGGCTTCAGCAATACATGAACCATGAACTTCCAGATGTTCAATCTGGTTTTCAAATAACAAGAGATCAAATTGCCAACATCTGCTGGATCAT
>SJYX01001247.1:131014-170332 GCA_006410675.1 Oreotragus oreotragus | reverse complement strand
GTGATGGAATTCCAGTTGAGCTGTTTCAAATCCTGAAAGATGATGCTGTGAAAGTGCTGCACTCAATATGCCAGCAAATTTGGAAAACTCAGCAGTGGCCACAGGACTGGAAAAGGTCAGTTTTCATTCCAATTCCAAAGAAAGGCAATGCCAAAGAATGCTCAAACTACTGCACAATTGCACTCATTTCAAACACTAGTAAAGTAATGCTCAAAATCCTCCAAGCCAGGCTTCAGCAATACGTGAACCGTGAACTTCCAGATGTTCAAGCTGGTTTTAGAAAAGGCAGAGGAACCAAGAGATCAAATTGCCAACATCCGCTGGATCATGGAAAAAGCAAGAGAGTTCCAGAAAAACATCTATTTCTGCTTTATTGACTATGCCAAAGCCTTTGACTGTGTGGATCACAAGAAACTGGAAAATTCTGAAAGAGATGGCAATACCAGAGCACCTGACCTGCCTCTTGAGAAACCTATATGCAGGTCAGGAAAGCAACAGTAGAACTGGACATGGAACAACAGACTGGTTCCAAACAGGAAAAGGAGTATGTCAAGGCTGTATATTGTCACCCTGCTTATTTAACTTCTATGCAGAGTACACCATGAGAAACGCTGGTCTGGAAGAAACACAAGCTGGAATCAAGATTGCTGGGAGAAATATCAATAACTTCAGATATGCAGATGACACCACCCTTATGGCAGAAAGTAAAGAACTAAAAAGCCTCTGATGAGAGTGAAAGAGGAGAGTGAAAAAGTTGGCTTAAAGCTTAACATTCAAAAAACGAAGACCATGGCATCTGGTCCGATCACTTCATGGGAAATAGATGGGGAAACACTGGAAACAGTGTCAGACTTTATTTTTCTGGGCTCCAAAATCAGATGGTAACTGCAGCCATGAAATTAAAAGACACTTACTCCTTGGAAAAAAAAGTTATGACCAACCTAGATAGCATGTTGAAAAGCAGAGACATTACTTTGCCAACTAAGGTCCGTCTAGTCAAGGCTTTGGTTTTTCCAGTGGTCATGTATGGAGGTGAGAGTTGGACTGTGAAGAAAGTTGAGCGCTGAAGAATTGATGCTTTTGAACTGTGGTGTTGGAGAAGACTCTTGAGAGTCCCTTGGATTACAAGGAGATCCAACCAGTCCATCCTAAAGGAGATCAGCCCTGGGATTTCTTTGGAAGGACTGATGCTGACGCTGAAACTCCAGTACTTTGGCCACCGCATGCGAAGAGTTGACTCATTGGAAAAGACTCTGATGCTGGGAGGGATTGGGGGCAGAAGGAGAAGGGGACGACAGAGGATGAGATGGCTGGATGGCATCACTGATTCGATGGACCTGAGTCTGGGTGAACTCTGGGAGTTGGTGATGGACAGGGAGGCCTGGCGTGCTGCGATTCATGGATTCTCAAAGAGTCGGGCATGCGTGCTGTGATTCATGGGTTCTCAAAGAGTCGGGCATGCTTAGCGACTGAACTGACTGACTGACCATATGCGCCCTCTGTGGCTAACGAGTGTTTTCCTGTCCTCATTCTCTCCCCCTACTTCCTCCATTTTCCTCTCTCCCTCCCTGTCTTTATCCACCGGCTTCTCTTCCTTCTCTTTGTCTTTTCCACCCCTAGCAAAACCTGTGCTCAAGGAAAGTCCTCTGTTGTCATTCACACCTTAGCCTGAATGAACGATCTGGGGCCAACCCTTGTTTAAAGTGAAAGGTTCACACACTGTTAAAGTCATATTAAGCAATGGCATGATGGCAGAAAAGACAGTTAAGGAGGCAACATCCCGCCTCCCCTAAAATCACGAGTGACTTCACCAACAGGAAAGGTCAATACTGATCTCACAAATCCCCCAAGAAAGGGGCATTTTTTTTAAATTTGTTTTTCATGAGTACAAGTATTTCATATATTTTTAGTTTCCATTTTTCTAATTTTTCTGAATTTTTTTTTCCCTAACAGTGTAGGTTTTTCAGAAGCTAGCTTGAAAGGGTAGGAGAAGGCAATGGCACCCCACTCCAGTACTCTTGCCTGGAAAATCCCATGGATGGAGGAGCCTGGTAGACTGCAGTCCATGGGGTCGCTAAGAGTCGGACACGACTAAGCGACTTCACTTTGACTTTTCACTTTCACGCATTGGAGAAGGAAATGGCAACCCACTCCAGTGTTCTTGCCTAGAGAATCCCAGGGATGGGGGAGCCTGGTGGGCTGCCGTCTATGGGGTCACACAGAGTCGGACACGACTGAAGTGACTTAGCAGCAGCAGCAGCTTGAAAGGGTAACATTTTAAAGAACTTCTTTTAAAATCCTCTCTTCTCTAAATACCCAGGTGATTTTTAAAATCATACAGAAACATCAAGATGCATTCTAACTCCCTGTTCCTCTGGCCAGCAGCCCTGGCATCGCTGGAGCATGTGAGGGAGACAAAGTATGGGGAGCCCCACCTACTGAATCAGAATCCACATTCTAACGAGGCGACTCATGTGCGCACCAACACTTGAGAAGCACTGCCTCAGGATAAAGACTTCCTCTCTACCCTAGCCTTACTCTATGCTTCTCAAGAAAAAAGTGGCAGGAAGCCTCCTACTCTTTGCATTTCCACCCCTTACCAGCCCTGTGGTGAAGAAGCCTCGATGACAAGTCCACGTGCCCCCAGAAGTGTCTAGCCCCAGCCTGGCTCAGAGCTCCCCCTTCCCCCAGACTACACTGGTCACAGCTTCACTGCCTTCTCAATGGGCCTCCTCTTGGTGCACAGGCCTGATCTGAATGAAGCAGCTTTGATCCCAAGGGATTTATTTGGTCAGTGAGTTCTCACTATGTAGTTGGCGGGAGTGCTTGTAAAACATCTTTCTGCATGAGCCTGGTGCTAGGACAGTCCTCTACAAGAATTCCCAAAGGCCAGGACCAAGTCCAGTGAGCCTCTCTGGAAATGCATTCTTCTAATTGTCCTCAGTGAGCACAACTGCTGGTAAATGCAGATGGGAGGGCAGTAAGGGAGCTCTAGAAGACACAGGATGCAGAGAGCAGGGAGGACTGATGCCTAGGAGGCCAGGACAGTTCTCCCAGGAGAGGTACCAGGCCAGCAGTGTGGAAGAGCCTCTCACAAGCACCCATACCTGAGCCTCAGGCCTGGAGTCTGCTTGGTGGGGATGAGGCCTATATGTGGTATTTTAAATATTAAAGCTCTAATGATTGTAAGGACTCTAACATGCAGCCAGGGCTGGAAACAGATTTTAAAAGGAGTGAGGAGAGGCTATCTTAGCTAATGGCACCACTGCCCATCTTTTCATAAAAGCCAGAGGCCCTGACCTCCTCCCAGCCCCTCCCTTCCCCGCGAGCCCACAGACCGCCCGTCACCGTCTCGGGGTCACCCTTCACCTTTGTCTCAGTTCTCCCACTGCCCCCTCCCCTGTCTTATTCAGTTCCTCTCCCTCCTACCAGCCTCCCATTACTTTAATCTACTTCTGAATCTCTCCTCCACAATGTACACATGACTTTCTAAAACAAGGTAGAATTCTGTCACAAATGTGCCTGAAAACATTCCAGACGCCCTGCTGACAATCTCCACATACCCCACAGGATAGCTCACAACACTCTTCGCATCCTCGTTTCCTCCCAAACTCTCCCCACAGTCCTGAAACTCAGGTAAGATCCCCCATCGACACGCCTGAGTTTCTGCTGTTTCTGTCTTGACAGAATCCCACAGGCCAAGCTGAAGCATCCCCTCTCCAGCAGAGCCTTCTCTACCCGTCCCTGTCCCCTGCAGCTGATCACCCCTTCCTCTGGGGTCCCCATCAGGTACGTCGGTACATGCCTGCAATAGAAGAGAGCACAGTGCCGTCGTGCCTTTGGATAGCTGCTTCCGCGTCTGTTTCTGGACAGTAGGGAACATGTTTGTATCTGTGTCCCCCAAGCACCCAGCACAGAGCCTATACCTACAGGAAATTTTGCGGGTGTTGGTAGAATAGATGCATAAATGAGAGCCCTCTCACTAAATTCTTGTTGAATGGATCAATTGCCTATACCATTAATTCTGAGAAAATGTAGTATTCTGAACAGGATCATTTTTATAAGAAGCTTTATATATGTTGTTTCCCTTCTAAAATCAGAAAAGGATGATTTGCGTGGGTTCTCAGTTTGAAAAAGAAGTGTGCTTGCCCCAGCGGGTCTAGGCTCCAACAAGAAAGAGCAGCTGGAGTGGGCTCCCTGCACACCTTGCCTCCTGACCCCAGCCAGACAAGCCACCAGGCTGAACCCTCAGAGGCATAATCACTCTTCACATCTGTGCAAAAGCTACACTTGACCTTTTGTTCCAGGTCCAGTGACCATCTCTAGGACTAAAGGAGAACAACAGGAGTTGGGTTATCACCCAGACCTCAGGGGACATCTCTGGACCAAGGAGATTACAGTCAGCGTTCCAGCCTGCCTCCCCCTCTTTCCCTTTGTGTTTAGCAAAATAAAACTCACAAATAACTTTGAGAGTAGATCCCTTGGAACCATATATTCAAAACCTCACAAGTTGTTTCCCTGGGAGGATGATAATCTGAGAATAGTTTTAACTTGTTCCTCCAGCAATGTTACCAAGAAGTCAGGAAACAGTCCCTAAATGGATTCTATCATGGAAGACAATCCCATCACGTCAGAGCTGACCAGGAGGGGCCCTGAGAGGCCACACCTGTGAGCATACTACCCCATCACTGCCTCTCCCCGCCTGGGCTCTCCTGGCTATTCCTTGGAGCCAGGAGGTAACTACGAACTACTGCAAGTCCAGAGAACGCTGTGGAGGGGAGCTGGGCATAAAAGGAGAAGAGCAAGTTCTGTCAGAAAGGGCTACTGAGCAGGGGCTTCCCTTCAGCACAGGGACCTGGGGCTTGTCAGCCACCAGCTGTGTCTCTCACCTCCTGGGCCCTGTCCATAGCTCAAGCTGCAATTAGTTGAGAGATGTTAAGCCAGAAAACTGCAGGGTACAGACTAGACGGCACGCTGCCCCTAAGGCCCACTGTAGTCTGTGGCTTGTTCTTCCTGCCCCAGAACATTGCAAGACCCGCAGAGCAGTGTCCCTCCACTCAGGCTACACACGAGGCTCACCTGGGCCCCTACCAAAGACATTCTGATTTAACTGGCATAGAGTAGAGCCTGAATGGGCTTCCCTTGAGGCTCAGTGGTAAAGAATCCTCCTGCCAATGCAGGAGACACGGGTTTGATCCCTGGGTGGGGAATATTCCCTGGAGGAGGAAATGGCAACCCACTCCAGTATGCTTGCCTGGGAAATCACATGGACAGAGAAGGCTGGCAGTACAGCTTTGCAGTCCATGGGGTTGCAAAGAGTCACACATAACTGAGCATAGCAGAGCAGGATATTCTAACAGATAGCCAGTTTTGAAACACATTGCTGAAGGTCTACCCCAAATAAAAATGCTTCCTCTGAAGTCTACAGCGTGAAGGTCTGTTTTAATGAAATTAAATTTCCCTGAAGGACTAGTCCGGCTGAGAGCTAGTTGAAAGTAGGAAACAATCTTACTTCTCTTGAGCCCCAGCACCTGATGAAGCACTTGGAATACAAAAAGTGCTCAATAAAGGTTTGCTTAAATGATGAATGCATCAACTCAAATGTTCCAAACCTGCCCCCAACTTAGCTCCAAAGCGCAGTGTTCTGCTAAAAATAACTGAACTAAAACAGTGAGCAGCCCTAATTTCAAAATTTGCTTTTTTGCTTTATGATGCTACACCCACACTAACTTACTGCGCCTGCGTGCTAAGTCGCTTCAGTCATATCCGACTCCATGCGACGCTATGGACTGTAGATGGCCGTGCTCCTCTGTTCGAGAGATTCTCCAGGCAAGAATACTGGAGTGAGTTGCCATGCCCTCCTCCAGGGGATCGTCCCAACCCAGGGATCAAACCCAGAGCTCTTATGTCTCCTGCATCGGCAGGTGGGTTCTTCACCACTGGTGCCACCTGGGAAGCCCCCACTAACTTACTGCTTTAAAATAAATGCAATGCTAGAACTGTCTGTTCAAATTTCTGAACTTCTAGATTCACTGTTTTCTTTGCAAAATAAAAAAGTAACTGTTTCAATGCTTAATTACAATTAAAACAACTTGTCAAGATGGTCAAATTGGTCAATTCAGCAAAAGAAATTAACTTGGGTAAAGATAAAAGGCAGTCTTATTTCAAGGTAAAAGTGAAACTGAAAGTTGCTAAGTCGTATTGACTCTTTGCAACCCCATGGACTGACTATACAGTCCATGGAATTCTCCAAGCCAGAATCCTGGAGTGGGAGCCTTTCCTTCTCCAAGGGATCTTCCCAATCCAGGGATCGAACCCAGGTCTCCCACATTGCAGGCGGATTCTTTACTGCCTAAGCCACAAGGGAAGCCAAAGAATACTAGAGTGGGTTAACCTATCCCTTCTCCAGCAGATCTTCCCGACCCAACAATCAAACTGGGGTCTCCTGCTTTGCAGGTGGATTCTTTACCAACTGAGTTATCACTTGAAACAAGAAGGAAGTCTTGGTACTGGCTGAGAATATAAAAGGTTCAAGTATATTCAAGGATGACAGATCTCAAAAGGTTAACTAGGAATCTAAGCTATATGAACAATAGTTTTAATATCTGAGGTTGATGTGAAGAGGTCCAACTAGAAATTTTCCCTCAGTATCACTGTCCATAATAAAATCCTAGCTTCAGATAGTAGTTCTTACGCTATCAAAAAAAAAAAAAAAACTCAGTTAAACTTATCTGGTAGAAATAGGTATAAAGGGACAAAATAAGTCAGTTGTTTGACTAAATGTTCCATCTCCCACCCACTGATGTAATAAGCATGGCCTTAGCTGACTGACATTATCATCTGCCTCAGTCTGGCTTAAACCCAAGGAGGAGGGTGAAAACATTTAAGAGATTTCGTATGAAAATCAGCTTAGTGTGTTGAATATTTACTTGAATTTTTATCAGGAAGCCGGTCTATCTTCCATACCACAGCCCGGTAGGCACTCTCATATTTTGCAGACCCCACCGTGACCTGTATGACAGGTTCAGATTCAAGTTCATGTAAACTCCCCAGACACGCCCGGCGGTTCATTTTGGCTTTCAGGGACTTCTGCCTCTGGAGGTTCATGGTCCAGAGGGCCTTGATCCACTGAGACGGGACAGGAAAGTGTATCATTATGTTGTCACAGGACCTCAAGGAACCAGCATGGGATGGTCTCTGGACCAATGGGGCCATGTTGATGAAGGCCTGAAGCTCCACATACGCCCCCTGGACAACCACTACCGACTTCAGGGAAAAGGGAAGATCTTCCCCGCTGTGTGAAGTTTTGAAACGCATCAGCTCAAACCTGCAGGCATCCAGAGGTACAAACTTAATGATTCTTGATTGCTCAAATTCTTGTGCTTTCACACACTTATGAAAATGACAGTCAAGAATATCAATCCCCTTCTTTTCTGGATCTTTCTCAAAATAGTGTTCATTTCGCTTCTGTAGCTCATGGTCATTCAAGGTTAAAAAGCATTCAGTGTTGCCATTCACAAAGCAGAGGCAAGAGATTTGAGTTATCACAGCGCTTTCAACCAACTTTCCTTCTTCTTTAGTGATTTTACCCCAAAAGTTGTCCATAATTTCCAGGAAAATTTCTTGCTCCTCATAGTTCTTCTTTGGTTTTGAAACAGCTGGCAGCTTTATCAGCTCCTCCTCCACAGTGGTCAGAAAGTCGAGGAAGTCATGGTACTCTGTGGATCCCAACTTCAGCATTTGCTCTACGTCTGGTTCGTGAACTACTTCTGTTTTAGAATGGTATTTCCTTTTTTCCGTGTAAGACACATGTTCAATCTTCACAGTATGGATTTTTCCTGCCACACTAAAGTTCTCCACTTTGGGTTCAGAAAGCCTGCAGTATGGATCGAGCTGTAACTCTTTAAACGGTTTTTCTAACCCCTTCTCATAATACATTTGCAAAATTCCTCCAGGTAAGACTTTTAGAAAAATTGGCCCCCACTGACGAGAAGACATCATGTTCTTCTTCTCTGGAATTCTCATCATGAAAGACCATCCAGCTTTTGGCTGACTCCTGAAAAGCATGTGGGGGACAAAGGAAGAGGCAGCGTCTTCAGCATACAGACACTGCATAGACAAATTTGCAAATGAGTCTTGGTTCTCAGCTGATTGGAGATATTCAAGCTTCTCACAGATGTAGTTGAGTGAACACTGATTTAAGCCTTTTTGATCCACAGGCACCTCTTTGTCTCTTGATGGGAAGATCTTTCTGCTTCCAGGAGGGTCAAAGGTGAGCTGGGAAGCACTGCCTTCATCTTTCCAAAACGGACTTGAAAAGGCACAGTCTTCCCGAAAATACCGAAACTGGGGAGTATCACTTTGGAACCCTTCAGCCTGGTGAGGGCTCATTTCATCTGCAAGACCCACTTTGGAGGCTAGATGTATACATGAGTGGTCGCTGGGTAAGGAAGCTTGGGAGAAACAGGTTGGCTTAGTAGCCAGTGAGGAAGAATCTGTTGCTGTTATAAATGGACTGTTTGAAGATGATTCTGGAATAGGATAAAGCACATGAGTCCCTGCTTTGGGGATGCCAGGAAAACCTGGGAAGTCTTTGGTAGGTGTAGAAAGAGGAGAGTTACTTGGAGGTCCTGGACTGAAGTAAAAGTCTACGATGGGGGAGGAGAGAGGGGTGCTGCTGGTAGAGGAAGATCCACTGGGAAATTCCTTAGGGCCAGAAAGGTTCAGTTTAAGTCCATTTGGCCGACAAATGCCTTGATTCTCCAGAGGGAAATTCTTTGACTTTTGAGAAGACTGAAAAGTGGGGTCATCATCAAATGTGACCCAGTTGCCTGGGTTCGCGGAACACATCTTTGGGATCAGACTGTGGTCTTGCCAACGAATCAGATATGTTGTCTCTGTTAAAGGAGAAAGAGAAAATAATATAAAATGAGGGGGGGGGAAATTCAAGTTTCTAGAGGTCTTCATTCTGAGAAATACTTGGATTTTAAAATATCTAGATTTATAAATTAACTGAGTTTAAAGAAATGCTTGAAACAGTAACAGTTTGATGGCTGAATGGATTAAAAAGAAACAAGATCTAAATGTACCTTGTTTACAAGAGACCCACTTTAGATTTTAAAAATACACAGGCTGAAAGTGAAAAGACGGAAAAAGATATTCTATGGAAAAAGGAGCCAAAAGAGAGCAGGGGTGGCCATGATAGGACAGAACAGACTTTGGGTCAAAAACTGTCCCAAAAGCCAAGAAAGGGCATTATATAATGAAAAAAAGGTCAGCTCACCAGGAAGACCTTACAAGTACATATAAACCCAACATCAAAGCAGCCAAATATATGAAGATGACATTAAAAACTGACGGGAGAAAAAGACAGCAACACGATAACAGTAACAGATTTCAATACTTCCATTTCAATAATGGATAGAACAGCCAGATAGAAGATCAACAAAGAGAGGACGACAACACTGTAGACCAAATGAACCTGTCAGATACATGCAAAATACTCCACATAAGAGCATCAGAACACACATTCTTCTCAAGCACACACATAACATTCTTCAGAATAGATCTGTTAGTTTACAAAAAAAGTCTCAACAAATTTAAAAAGACTGAAACCATATCAAGTATCTTTTCCAATCACAACAGAATGAAACTGGAAAAAAAAAAAAAGGAAAATTCACAAGCAAGTAGAAATTAAGCAATACACTTTGAACAATCAAGGAGTCAAAGAAGAACTGAAAAGGAAATTAGAAAATATCATAAGACAAACAAAAATGAAAATACAACATACCAAAACTTATGGGATGCACCAAAACCAGTACTAAGCGGGGAGTTTACTCTGCCTACCAGTGCAAGAGATGCAAGAGACCCAGGTTCAGTCCCTGGGTCAGGAAGATCTCCTGGAGTAGGAAGTGCAAGAGTGTTTAATGATAAACACTTACATTTAAAAATAAAAGTGAAAGTAATAGTTGCTCAGTTTTGTCTGACCCTTTGTGACCCCATGAACTGTACTCCGCCAGGGTCCTCTGTTCACGGAATTCTCCAGGCAAGAATACTGGAGTGGGCAGCCATTCCCTTCTCCAAGGATTAAAAAGAAGAAAAATCTCAAATAAATAACATGTTATATCTCAAGAAACTGGAAAAAAAACAAAAAACAAAAACTAAGCCCAAAGTTAGTGGAAGAAAGGAAAGAATAAATGTTAGAGCAGAAATAAATGAAACCGGGAACAAAAGATTTTTAAAAATCAATGAACCAATTTTTTTGAAAAGATCAACACTGACAAACTTTTAATTAGACTGAGAAAAAAAGAGAAAATAATCAAATTAGAAATCAAAGAGGAAAAAAAATAGATACATGTAAAACTGAACTACTTTGCTGTACATCTGAAACTAACATTGTTAATTAACTATACTCCAAAAATAATTTTTTTAATAGTTAATCAATCGAAGAGGAGACATCACAGAAATAAAAACTTATTATAAGGGACTGTGTGTGTATGTGCTCAGTTGTGTCCCACTCTGCAATCCCATGGACTGTAGCCCACCAGGCTCCCCGTCCATGTAATTTTCCAGGCAAGAATACTGGAGTGGGTTGCCATTTCCTATTCCAGGAGATCTTCCTGACCCAGGGATTGAACCTGGGTCTCTTGCATCTCTTGCACTGGTAGGCAGTCTTTACCACTGCGCCACCTGGGAAGTCCCTTAAGGGACTACTACTATGAACAATTACATGCCAACAAATTGGATAACCTAGAAGAAATGGGTAAATTCCTAGAAACATTCATCTACTAAGACTGAATCATAAACAGAAAATACGAACAGCCTATAATTAGTACAGAATTGAAACAGTAGTCAAAACCTCCCCCTAAAAGTAAAGCTCAGACAGATGGCTTCATTTAAGAATGCTACCATTTAAAGAATTAGCAGCAACCCTTCTCAAACTCTTCCAAAAACGGAAGAAGAGGGAAGACTTCCAAAATCACTTTATGAGGCCAGCATTACTCTTATACCAAAGCCAAAGATACTATAAGAAAACTAGAAGCCAAAAAAAATCCTCAACAAAATACTAACAAACCAAATTAAATAGCAGGTTAAAAGGATCATACACCATTATGAAGTGGGATTTATCCCTGGGAAGCAAGAATAGTTCAACAAATGAAAATCAGTCAATATGATACACCATATTAACAGGACAAAGAATGAATATCATATGATCATCTCAGTAGATGCAGAAAAAGTATTTTTAAAAACTCAGTATCTTTTCATTAAACCAAATTAAATAGCAGGTTAAAAGGATCATACACCATTATGAAGTGGGATTTATCCCTGGGAAGCAAGAATAGTTCAACAAATGAAAATCAGTCAATATGATACACCATATTAACAGGACAAAGAATGAATATCATATGATCATCTCAGTAGATGCAGAAAAAGTATTTTTAAAAACTCAGTATCTTTTCATAATAAGAAATCACTTAATAAACTAGGAGTTGAAGGAAATTACCTCAACATAATAAAGGCCACAAATGAAAAGCCCATGACTAATATATTCAACGGGAAAAAACTAAAAGTTTTTCCTCTAATGTTAGAAACAAAGCAAGAATGTCCACTCTTACCACTTCTATTCAACACAGTACTAGAACTCCTAACCAGAGCAATCAGGCAAGAAAAAGAAATAAAAGGCATCCAAATCAGAAAGCAAAGACATATACTCTGTTTGTAGATGTTATGACCTTACACATAGAAAACTCTAGAGATTACATTCACACACACACACACAAACTTAGAATAAATGAGTTCAGCAAAGTTGCAGGATACAAAAGCAACATACAAAATTAGCTGCATTTCCATACACAATTAACAACCCAAAAATAAAACTGATAAAAATAATTTCATTTACAACATCATAAAAAAAACTTTAGGAATAAATTTAATTAAAGAGGCAAAAACCTTGTACATTGAAATCTACAAAGTATTATTGCAGGAAGAAACTAAAGAGACTCAGATAAATTGAAAGACACCCCATGTTCATACAGTAGAAGGTTTAATATTGTTAAGATGTCCACACCATCCAAGTGACCTACAGATTTAATGCAAAATCCCAATGACCTTTTTTGCAGAAATTAAAAAAAAAAAGCAATCATAAAGTTTGTATGGAATCTCAAAGGCCTTTGAATAGCCAAAACAATCCTGAGAAAGAAAAATAAAGCTGAAGACTCCACACCTCTTGACATTAAAACATGTAAAAAGCTTTGGTAATCAAAACAGTATGGTACTGGTATAAAACCCAACAGACCAACAGAACAAAATATAAAGCTCCCAAATAAACTGATACATATATGGTCAAATGATCCTCTTTAAGGGTGCCAAGATTGTGTGGGGGAAACTGGATATCCATAGGAAAGGAATTGATCCTTGTCCAACCAAAAAGAAAGCTTCTTGTTGGACCCTTATCCTATACCATATAGGAAATCAACTAAAAACAAATGAAAGACCTAAACACAAGACCCTGAAGCTATAAAACTCCTGAAGAAACATAGGGGAAAAGCCTCATGACATTGGTCTCGGTAATGCTTTCTTGCGTATGACACCAAACAGACAGAAAATAAAAGTGAAAACAGCCAAGTGAGACATCACACTAAAAAGCCTCTGTACAACAACACAGACAATCACCAGAGTGAGAGGTTAATACATGGAACGGGAGAGAATATTTGCACTCTTACATGTGATGAAGAGTTTTACATCCAAAACATGTAAGGAACTCCTCCAACTTGATAGCAAAAAACAAACTAGTAATCCAATTTAAAAACGGGCAACATACTTCAATAGGTATTTCTTCAAGCAAGATATATAAATGGACAACAGGTATATAAAAGGTACCTAGCATCACTAAATAACCAGGGAGAGCCAAATCAAAGCCACAATAAGATCACCTTACACTTGTTAGGATGGCCACTACCAAAACAGAGAAAAATAGCAGAGGACAAAAACCCACACGCAAAACACACAAAAACCAACAAATGTTGGCAAGGATGTGGAGAAGTTAAAACCCCTGTGCATTTTTGGTGGATTGTAAAATGCAAAACAGAAGTTCTCAAAATTAAAAACAAAAAACAAAAAACAAAAAAACAAAACTACCATATGATCCAGCAATCTTACTTCTGTGTATTTATTCAAAAGAATTGAAAACAGGACCTCCGGTATATGCACTCCCACATTCATTACAGCATATTCACAACAGAGGTGATAACAACCTAAATGTCCATCATCTGATGAATGGATTTTAAAAGTGTGGCATATACTTACAATGGAATATTATTCAGCCTTAAGAAGAAAGGAAATTCAGACACATGCTATGACATGGATGAGCCTTAAGGATATAATGTTGAGTGAAATAGGCCAGTCACAAAAATACACACATCGTATGATTCCACTTATGTGAGGCATCTCAGTTAGCAACAGGAAGGAGAATGGTGGTTACCAGAGGTACCAGAGAGAGGAAAAAGGGGTGTTTCTGCTCAATGGGTACAGAATTTTAGTCATTCAAGATGAACACGTTCTAGAGATCTGCTGTACAACAACGTGCAATATGTATTTATTCAAAAGAATTGAAAACAGGACCTCCGGTATATGCACTCCCACATTCATTACAGCATATTCACAACAGAGGTGATAACAACCTAAATGTCCATCATCTGATGAATGGATTTTAAAAGTGTGGCATATACTTACAATGGAATATTATTCAGCCTTAAGAAGAAAGGAAATTCAGACACATGCTATGACATGGATGAGCCTTAAGGATATAATGTTGAGTGAAATAGGCCAGTCACAAAAATACACACATCGTATGATTCCACTTATGTGAGGCATCTCAGTTAGCAACAGGAAGGAGAATGGTGGTTACCAGAGGTACCAGAGAGAGGAAAAAGGGGTGTTTCTGCTCAATGGGTACAGAATTTTAGTCATTCAAGATGAACACGTTCTAGAGATCTGCTGTACAACAACGTGCAATAGTTAACAATACTGTACTGTACACTTCGATTTTTGATAAAAGATTTTAAATGTTAAGTTTTTAACTGTGATTTTAAAAACCGTAATACCTTTGAATTCAGAAAGTCTTTATCTGAATGACTCCTATGTAGTTAGACCTTGTTAGTGCTGTAGAAAATACAGGAGAATATAAAAACCCAATTTATAATGAACTACAACCCACTGATGGCTCCAGAGGTTTATAGTTTACAGCACTTTCAAATTCACAGTCTCATTTATCAAAACAACCTTGGGAGGTATATATCATTATTCCCATTTCATAGTTGAGATTACTTGGATTTAGAGTCATTGCCTGAAGTCACCCAACTGGTAAGAGACAGAAGTAGGATTTTTTTTAAATAATAGACTTATTGACATATAGTTCACACACAAAAAATGACAATTCACTGATCTTTCATTCAGTGATATCCAGAATTGTGCAACTATCTAATTCCAGAGCATTCTTATCAATTTAAAAATAAACTATGAGCAATCACTCCCCATTCTCCTCCTCCCCCAGGCCCTGGCAACCTACTTTCTTTTCCTATGAATTTGCCTAGTCTGGACATTCCATCTAAATAGAATCTACAGCATGTGGCCTTTTGTGTCTGGCTTCTTTCACTCCGCATAATGTTTTCATTCAAAGTTCATCCATGTCATGGCATGTATCAGAATTTCATTCCTTTTTGTAGCTGAATAATAGTTCATCATAAGAATATCCCACATTTTGTTTATCCACTTATCGGCTGAGGGACATTTGGTTTGCTTCTATTTTTTGGCTTTTATAAATAATTCTGCTATGAACATTTGTGTAGAAGCTTTAGTGTGATCATTTCTCTTGGGTATATGCCTAAACTTGGAAAGAATCAGAATTTGAACACAGGTCACCTCATCCTGATCTAGTACAGCAAAAATTATTGAAAGTATTCTAATGGTATCAGAGGAGAGAGGCATATAGGCCCCAGCATGGAACTAGGGGCTAGGTACCCAAATGCTGGTCACTGCTCTGCCACTCACAAACTGTGTGTTAAGCCACTCCAGACATTCAGTGATTAGAGAAGAATAATCTATGAGGTCATTTCCAACTCTACAATAATTCCATGGTGGTTGACATCCAACTAAAATTTTTTTTAAGCAGAAGTTGTGTTACCACTGGGATTTTTGACCAAACTTCCAAACTGACGGAAAATAAAACTCCACAAGATCTACTGATATGAAAATTCAAAATCTGTTGGAATAAAGCCCATGAGAAAGGCACATTTTTCTCCTTCCAGTCTGCTTCCTCGTTTCTCCTTGTGGATAATGAAGGCTCAACCAATGCAATCATTCAAGCTTGGAAAAGAGCCAACACAGAGAGGAAGGGCCTGGGGCTCCAGTGGGGACAGGCCCGCTCAGTGTTGTCATTTGCTAAATCTACACATTCTCGAGGGCACAGAAACACCCAGTGAGCAGCAGCCCAGGCCAGCTGGCTCTCTCCGGAGAGCATTCACTGTCACTGGCCTTGGGCTAAAGTTGCTGTAAAGCACTTTCCCTCCGAATCATGAACAGTGGTGTTTCCATGGGATGCAGCCAGGAGGCTGAGACGGAGGAAATCGGCAACAATATTTCTTGATTCATCCCATCCCATGTTCTTCAGAAGGAATCCAGCCAAAATAATTCTTCATATAGGGTGAGAGATTAGGTAAATATTTGCTTTAGTTGGGTTTATTAGAAATAAAAAGAACACCAAGAGAAAAAATAGCTCAGCTTCAGACTGAATCCAATTTCTAACCTACACCAAATATTTCACTTCATCCATTTTCCATTGGGAGCTTTCACAAATTGAAAGTGATACTGGTTTCATCAGAGTTTTTGCTTATTGTGGTGGGTGGCGGGGGTGGGGNCTCCTCTTTCTTCTCTTCGGTATCCCTCCACACCCTTCCTTATCAGTCCTTTCTACCTGAATCGATTTTGCCCCTTTCCTCTCTATATGACCTCATCTTTCTATTTTAGTCTCAACGTTCTAGTTCTCCACCCCAGGCAGTTTTTCTAAAGTCAACAACTAGCCTGAATTCCATCCAGCACTTACCTTCTCTCCTGACCCATCCCCACTCCCAGCAGGGAAAGGGGGCCACATCTTGTCCCCAGCGCTGTCCAAGGCCCAGGGAGGGATGAGAAAGCTCAGAGTCAAGAGATCTAGAATGTATCTTCTTTTAATCATCTGCAACTTCTCCCCATATACTTCAAGGCATTGGAATCCAAAAGTATTCAAGTAATAACACTTATTTAATCTCAGTATTTTCTTTCCTGACTTGCAAATGGAATACGATCTAAATCTACGTCTCCAAGGGGGTCCAAGTTCTACCACTCCAGAGTCCTTTTAAGGGCAACATCTCAGCATCTCAGTGAAGGAGAGGGAAGCCTGGTACGCTGCCGTCCGTGGGGTCGCAGAGTCGGACGTGACTGAGCAACTGGACAACGAAAAGCAATCGCTTTACAAAGTCGTGTTAGTTCTGCTGTACAACAAAGTGTGCGGCTACACGCAAATGTGTGAATCAGCTCTGCGTCTACTCCCTCCCTCCTGAATCCCCCTCCTCTCCCACCCCTCTGCTCTCCAGGTCATCACAGAGCACCACGCTGAGCTCCCTGTGCCACAGCTCCCCACTAGCTGTCTATTTCACACACGGTAGTGCATGCATGTCAACCCTACTCTCCCAATTCGTCCCACTCTCCCCTTCCCACCATGCCCACATATCTACCCTGAGTCTCTATTCCTGTCCTTCTAGTAGAAAAATGGTACAACATCTCATGTAAACTTTACAACAACCCCAAGATGACCAAAGCATTGGACAGCCTTCTCCAAAGTCAAGATCTGGTTAGTGGAGAGCTGGGAATCCAGGACTCTGTGCACCAAGTCCCAGCTGCCTTCTTCTGAAGCAAAGATTCCCCTGGTTTGACTGCCTGGCTTTCTCCTCAGCATTCCATCCCACCCTACACGCCCTAATCCTTTCAGAGATCTGTTTTTCAGTCAATCTGGATTATCCTGAAACTCCTAGAAGACAATTCCAACCAAACTTCAGCAAACAGGGTAAGACACCAAGACTCCATACGAGGCACAGATAGAAAAGGAAAATATATCATGGTGAAAATTTCTAGAAGTCAGTCCCTGAGGTTTAAAGGTTTCCAGGGGAGCATGTTTGCTTCCTCTTAAGACTATTAGGGAACTATTAAGACTATTCTTTTCAGCTGCTTATTTTCAAAGCAGCATCAGAGTCCAGTGAACTTAAGAACAAATTAAAAGCCAGTGCACATGCTTACTCACACTGGGAACAACAACGCTGTAGGTAGGACAGTGGTTTTCAACCTCTTACCTCAACACATGGGGCAGCTGGCACTCAGAAACCTGGCACATTCCCTTGGCTGTACCAAGCTTTTAACCACCTCTCAAAATGTCTAGGGAGGCCCTAAAATTATTAATTATCAGCACCACTGAAAGTGTTAGGTCAGCAAAGGAGGGCCTCAGGCCACAACAAAATGAAAAAAGCTGTATCTACATACAATTCTTGTACCCAACCCCCTTCTTCCACTGAATAAAGTATACCAGGAGAAAGACAAATGTTATATGCTATCACATACCTTAAAAGTCATACAAATGAACTTATTTACAAAACAGAAACAGACTCACAGACACAGAAAAGAAACTTAAGAGTTACGAAAGGGTGAGGGAGGGATAAATTGGGAGTATGGGATTAACCGATGCACACCAACATATTAAAAAAGAATATACTGTATAGCACAGGAACTATATTCAGTGTCTTGTAAAAAACTATAATAGAAAAGAATCGAAAATATATAGAGATATATACACATATATGTGTAACTGCATTACTTTGCTATGTTCCTGAAGCTAACACAATATTGTAAATCAACAATACTTCAATTAAAAAAAATAAAAATAAAGAAATCATACTGGAATTCTTATTAAAGTATTATGGAGATCCATAAAGTAAATCTCTACACTGCCCTCCCCAGTTCAAAAAAACACTGAATGTAGAGTTAGGCAGAAATGGGAGGTATTCTGTTCAATTAACCGCACCAAAAACACTTATCAAGTACCTAGTAAGTCTCCTTGGTCTCATGGTCTCCTAAGGACTGTATGTAAATAATCTCATTTAATCCTTGCAACACCACGAGGAGTTGATATAATAATATAATACAAATGTATATGGGCTTCCCTGGTGGCTCAGCAGTGAAGAATCTGCTTGCAATGCAGGATACACAGGTTCAATCCCTGAGTCAAGAAGATCCTCTGGAGAAGAAAATGGTAACCCACTGCAGTATTCTTGCCTGGAGAATTCCATGGACAGAGGAGCCTGGCGGGCTAGAGTCCAAGGGGTCGCGAAGAGTCACACATGACTTAGCAGCTGCTGCTGCTAAGTCGCCTCAGTCATGTCTGACTCTATGCGACCCCATAGACAGCAGCCCACCAGGCTCCCCCATCCGTGGGATTCTCCAGGCAAGAACAGTGCAGTGGGTTGTCATTTCCTTCTCCAATGCATGAAAGTAAAAAGTGAAAGTGAAGTCGCTCAGTCGTGTCCGGCTCTTAGAGACCCCATGGACTGCAGCCCACCAGGCTCCTCCATCCATGGGATTTTCCAGGCAAGAGTACTGGAGTGGGGTGCCATTGCCTTCTCCAGACTTAGCAACTAAACCACCACAAAATTATACATGTATATATATAATATTACCATTTTTTAAGAAAAGGAAAACAAGGCTCAGAGAGGTTAAGCTACTTGCCTAAAGTCACCCAGCCAGGAAGAGGCAGACCTGAACTGTGACCTGGGCTGTCTGATTCCAAAGTCCATGCCTGATAGCATCCACCAGCCCAGAGATCCAAGGACTTGCCAGTGTCACCCTGTCACCCTTCACTAAGGAGAAAGTTCCAGGTCAGGAGCTACCACTTCCTGGAGCCTGGAACTCTCTGACCTGAAGGATGCCGTTCTCACCTGAGAAGAGCCTGTTTCTCCACAAAGTGTATCCCAAGCGACTGCCCTGGGACATCAGGCTGTGGGAAAGACAAACTCGGAGACAGCTGTTCTAAACAAAAACGGCTGAGGAGCAATTTGGGTCAAATCTGAGAGCAGCTTTCACAACTTACTCTGCTCTACTTCCGGTCCCTTTTTGACTGCCTCAACTGGATATCCCACTCTTGGTGATGAAAACTGTTCAGACTTGCTGCCCAACGCATACACTGAGGTCCACCCTCTCCTCTGGTGACCATCTTGGTACATTAAGTCCCCGCATTCATCCCTCCTCTCATGCCAGCCCCAACCCCTCTAGTCTCAAGGGTCTACTTCTGTGTTCTTGCCTGTTTTCCTTTGCTTTTCTTCAGAAACTACTGAAGTCAAGTGTAAATACAAACTTCTACCTTTCACCGCAGATGGGCAAACAAAAATCAGATTAGCGGCACTTGGTTACTGAATCAGCATTCCGGGGGTATGCAGCTCTACCCTGTCGCCGTGTCAGTGGGTCACCTGTGAAGACCACCACCCTCTAGGACTGTCTCTAGGGTCTGGCTTCTCTGTCTCTGCCAGGTGCTGAAGAGGTATCCAGCAGAGCTCAGGGAAGAGACGCTAGCACCTAGCAGTAGCCTCCTGCGCTGAGCCCCGTCCAAGCTGTCCTGGTCAGGCTGACTCCAACTCAAGCCCCATGAACACATCAGGACCCTAAGCAATGCCCTCGCCTCTGCAGGGGGTTGAATCTAGTCCTTTATGCCAGTGACTTCTTTGCTCTACAGCAATGCTGCATAATCAAGAGGAAGAATGTCTTCATGTCAATTTCTGTGTGGTTTCATTGGCTGCCTCCCAAATAAGGAATTCTTCCATTTTCCACAATGCCTGACTCCCCAACTGCAGTAATGGAACCAGGCTGGAGCTGTGTTTGAAATAAAACAATCTCTCTCTTGTTTTGTGTGGCTGGAGGTCTGCAATCTAGTTACCCTCTTTGCACTGGGGATTTACATCCCAGAAACAAAGCCAAAATCAGGGACAGCCCAGGGTGCAAAATGCATCTGTGAAGAATCTCTTTAAAAGTGTTTAAGAAAGAATTTAACAGAATTAAATTCTGTTCTTAGAAGAACTTTCTATGAAAGTGTTTACACTCTCAGCTTAAGTCACAGGAAAGCTGTCCACTGCATGTATTGAATATATTACTAGTACGTATGTTCTGCAGCCCATAATATTTAATCACAAACACATGCGGCATTTAGTTCAGCTGTGTGACAGGAAATAATACCATTTGTAAAATGTTAAACTGCAGCAATATGTATCTGTGTCTTTCAATATTATCCATGCCGGTTCCCTTTCTACACGTGGATGGTGGTTATACGGTTAAAACCTAAAAACCGGGGACCCACAACCCAAGACTCAGTCACTGTACAAGTAGTTCTCAACTAGAGGGATTTAGTTTTCCAAGGCACATGTGGCATTGTCTTAAGACATCTTTGGTCTTTACAGCTAGGGAATGGGCAGCGGCTGCTGTCATTTAGTGAGGAGACGCTGTTCAACAGATCCTCTAATGCACAGGACAGCCCCAAAGCAAAGAATTATGCAGCCCAACTTATCAACAGCACCACGGATGAGAAATCCTGCCCTGTACTGAGGTCAATGAGCTGAGTGTGGTGAGCAGGGTATTTACTCTCCCACATATGGCTACCTTATGGACAGTGAATCGGGGGCTTCAGTTCGGGGATCGGCCTAAGGTGGCACAACTAGAAAACAGTGCTGTCAGAACTGAACCCTGTGTTAGGCCCTAAATCTCCTGCTCTTTTACTACATCACACTGTCTACCAGAGCAGGAATCAGGATAAGAGAGAGGGATTTACAACAGCCAAGACACTGAAGCAACCTAAATACCTACTGGCAGATAAATAGATAAAGATATGGTACATACACACAATATAGTACTACTCAGCCTAAAAAAAGAAATGCTATGCTATTCGCAGCAACACGGATGGACCTGCTACTGCTGCTGTTGCTGCTGCTGCTAAGTCGTTTCAGTCATGTCCGACTCTGTGCAACCCCAGAGACGGCAGCCAACCAGGCTCCCCCGTCCCTGGGATTCTCCAGGCAAGAACACTGGAGTGCGGTGCCATGTCCTTCTCCAATGCATGAAAGTGAAAAGTGAAAGTGAAGTCGCTCAGTCATGTCCGACTCTTAGCGACCCCATGGACTGCAGCCCACCAGGCTCCTCCATCCATGGGATTTTCCAGGCAAGAGTACTGGAGTGGGGTGCCATTGCCTTCTCCGATCATATGACATCACTTATATGTATAATCCAAAAAATGAACCAAATTAATTTATTTACAAAATAGAAATAGACTTACAGACATAGAAAACAAACAGTTATCAAAGGAAGAATGGGGGAGAAAGGGACAAACTAGGAGTTTGAGAGTAGTACTATATATAAAACAAACAAGGTTCTACTTTATAGCACAGGGAACTAAATTCAATATCTTTCAATAAACTATAATAGCAAAGAGAAATAAGTAACAGTGATATACACTCATTTCAAAAAATGAAACAATACAAAAATTAAAGTTAATCCTTTAAAGAAAAGTTAATCCTTTTCCATTTATTTCCACTCCACTATTGTAATTTGGTGAAAAGCACAATACACATTTTTCCACACAGTTTCCATGTTCATACAAATAAAAACACACACATATGAAAGTTTCATTTTAGAACCATACTACATGCTTGCTTTTTGAAATATCTGCTTAGTAGCATATTGTGGGAAATTCCATGGCAGTTGGTTAGGACTCTCTGCTTTTACTGTCCAAGGCCCAGGTTCGATCCCTGGTTTGGGAACCAAGATCCTACAAGATGTGCAATACAGTAAAAAAAAAAAAAAAAAAGAAAGAAAAAAAAAAACACCTATTCGTAATAGCAGTAACACTTGTGGATGTCACATCTGCATTTCTGTTATGAAAGTTGAGAGATTTAAGAAGTTGATCGCTTAGATAGATGCTCACCATGGCTTGAGCTGGCAGACAGGGTTGTCTATGAGCAAAGTCAAAATCCTCCTCAGAAAGCACTGACAGNAAAAAAAAAAGAAAGAAAGAAAGAAAAAAAAACACACACAGATATTCCTCTAGTTCAATAACTATAGATCTAACTAAAAAAAAAAAAAAAAACAAAAAACAAGAGAGAGGGCAATAAAGGGATCTTTTTAAAGAAGACTGGACAGGACTTGGACAGCAAATGTGACCTGGAGAAAAGGGGCATGGGGAAGTCTGACAGCGAGAAGTAGAGACACAGAGAGGCCAGAAGAGGAGCTGAGTTGCACACTGGTGAGGCCTGCTGCTGCTGCTCAGTCACTTCAGTCGTGTCTGACTCTGTGCGACCCCACAGACGGCAGCCCACCAGGCTCCCCCGTCCCTGGGATTCTCCAGGCAAGAACATTGGAGAGGGTTGCCATTTCCTTCTCCAATGCATGAAAGTGAAAAGTGAAAGTGAAGTCGCTCAGTCGTGTCCAACCCTCAGCGATCCCATGGACTGCAGCCTACCAGGCTCCTCCATCCATGGGATTTTCCAGGCAAGAGTACTGGAGTGGGGTGCCATTGCCTTCTCCAGGTGAGGCCTGAGGCAGATCCAAAAGGAAACACCAGGCAAGGAGCTAGAAACCTGGACAGCTCCTGTAGAGAAAACAGGGGCCAGACGTGTAGAACTGAGGGTTTTTCTTGGATAGACGAGAGCTGAACGCAGGAGAGAAAGGGAGAGGCCACGGGGTGCCCAAGGCTGAGGACTGGGTCACCTTATTGGAAGAAGAAAATAAAAGGAAAAAGGAAGATACACCCAAAAGGCAAAAAAGCAGGAGGTGCAGGGACCCCAAAAGCAGAAAGTGTGTCCTCTTGGGTCCCTGTAAGAGCTGCAGGAGGCAGGACAATAGAGACAGACAATCTCTGCATTTGGTGACTAGATCAAGGGTGACGGGGTGGGGCTGAGGCCAGGCTGCCAGTTCAGAAGCAAAAGCAGCATGAATGCTGGGGGCCCATGGGCAGAGGCTGGGCTCTATCTTGGCCACCTTCCCCATCTCAGTTCCTGGGTTTCTGCGGGCTGTGTTGTTTCCCTGGTGGACTGATTCCTGGCAGCCTGCCTCTTCATAACCTACCTACCTCCTGGGCTTAGGAGCACAAAAAGGCCCAGGGCCTCCCACTCTCGGAAGAATCCAGCCCACCCCTGGCCATGGGGAGGTGGCAGACAAGTGAGCCTTCGAGCCTCTGAGGGCCTGCAAACAAGGCCTGCTTTCAGGGCTGCCTTCTGGTATTTATATGGCTGTGGGTCCCCCAGTGGGAAGAGTCAGGCTTATGAGCAAGGGTATTATCTTCATAGGGGCCACCAGGGCAGGGCTGGGTGTGGGACCCCATAGTTATTAGATGGCCCCTCCTGGATTTGGATTCTGAGTTCTGAAAAAGACGTGGGCTAAAGTTAGCTGCAGGGGGCCTGGCTCAGAGCACACATCTTAAACATGCAAATCTCCTCCTTCCCCTCTTCCCTGAAGGCTCAGTGGACCTCCTGAAGATAAGCAGAAAGTCCTGGAAGTTTAAAGAGCTACAAAGAGGATCTCTCTCTGGAATTCAGTATTTAGTGGTGGAAAAACCAAAGTCAACCGCTTTGCTATGAAACTTGGTCAAGTAATTTATCTTAATTACCATGTAATTGCTTTTTTAGTGTTTTGAAAGGAGGCAGGAGCTAAATCACCCAGAAAGGCTATTTAATGCTTTTAAATGTGATTCCTCCCCACACACTCATCTCACTGCATTCAGACTGGAATCATCTTTATGAGAAGTAAAGAACCATCATCTACCAAAACTGATGCAGGATCTGGATCCTTGGATGCTGGGCTTTGGGGAGCATCTGCCAAATGTTCTGGTACAAATTCTCGTCCCACACATCCCCTGCTCATTCATTCAGCTAAGAGGTTAATGGGCCTTCTGAGTGCTGGATCCTGGGAGAAGCACCCTGCATGCCACAGGTTAAGACCTGAGTCCCTGGTCATCTGGTTGGGAAAGAAAGGTTTAGTAGTTAAGAGAGATTGTAAATCCCAGTCCTGCCACTGACTTCTGTGTGACCTCGAGCCTCAGTGACATTGATCATCAGCTCTCCTAGGTCTAAAACAAGGATAATAACAGTTAACTTTTAGGGTTTGTTAGGGACTAAACTGTATCCACCCCAAATTCATTCCTAAACCCCAGGACCTCCAAATGTGACTGTATTTGGAGACAGGGCCTTTACAAAGGTGACTAAGTTAAAGTTAGGGTTAAACCCTGGGGCAATCTGAATAGTGTCCTTTAAAAAAAGATTAGGACTTGGACTACCCAGGTGATCCAGTGGTTGGGAAACTGCCTGCCAATGCAGGGGACACGGTTCGATCACTGGTCCAGGAAGATTCCGCACGCCCTGGGGCAATTAAGCCTGTGAGCAACAACTCCTGAGCCCCCATGACCTAGTGCCCCTGTTCTGAAATGAGAGAGGCCACTGCAACAAGAAGCCCATGTACCACAGCTGCAGAGTAGCCCCTGATCATTGAAACTAGAGAAAGCCCATGCACAGCAAGCAAGATCCAGCACAGCTAAAAGTAAACAAACAAAATTTTTTTAAGATTTTTTTAAAGGAAAGATTAGGATACATGACACCAGAGTTTCAAACACACAAAGAAAAAGTCATGTGAGGACACAGAGAGACAGTAACCATCCACAAGCCAAGGAGAGAAGCCTCAGACGAAACCCACCCTGCAGATCCCTTGACCTCTGACTTCCAACCTCTGGAACTATGGGAAATACCTTTCTGTTGTTGGTGCCACCCGGTTGTATAGTATTGTCATGGCAGGTGGAACAAACCAAGACGGGGTTCTTGCACATGCTAAATAAAGTAACATCTCTAAAATGGTACGTGCATGGGGGAAAAACATAAGTAGAGGCTGCTATTCCCACAGACTCCTGCTCCTAATGTAACCTGTGGTGACTCCTCACAACAGACCACCCTCCCCCACCCCCCGCCCTGCAATGTTCTTTGTCTCTTGCCTGTACAAAGGCTACACTCTCCCAGGCCTCCCCAGAGTCACAAAAGACTGGGTCAAGAACTAATGACTGGGAAAATGTGAATATGTACTGATGAGTGTAGTAGTTGGGCCAGGTTAACTAGTAACATTTTAAACAGTAAATCAGGCACATGGCAGTCACAGAATCGCTAGTTCCTCCCTGAAGTACCTAGATAACTGTACCTGATGCACACTTCCTGAGTTGTTTTACAGATGCTAAAACCCCTACCAAATGGAAGAAGTAACTATTTGATGACCATGAGTACATGGTCCCCAGAGAGCCCCTATAGAGCCTGAGGATTGATAGTGGGAACCCCTGTGAACTGTCCTAATACTTCACCCCATCCACCAAAGAGAGAATTGTACAAGAGCTGATCACACATCTCACGACTTCCTCCCCTCACCTTGCAATTTAAAAATGTTTCCCTGAAACCCACCAGGGCGTTCAGGCCTTTAGTGCATGAGCCACCCTGTTCTCGTTGTATGGCCCTTTCAATAAACCTTTCTCCACTCCAAATTCTAATGCTTCGGTTTATTTGGCTTCACTGTGCATTGGGCACATAAACTTGGGTTCAACAACACTAAGGTGCTTATAACCTGGAAGGAAAGACCAGAGAAAGCGACTTCAAGCAACAGACAGCATCTGTTCATCCTCCTGCACTAACGTGGACCAGGAGGTTCGGAGAAGAAAGTCTTAGCTCAGGGGCAAGAGGCTTCCCTTGGAGGAGGCATCTGCTTAGACAGAGATGTGGGGTGGCAGATCAGACAGTGGTGATCATACCCTTCTGCCCACGTGTCTGTGTATTTGGGTTCCACGCCAGCTGACACCAGCAAAAGTGAATTTCTCCCGCCTGACTGCATTCACTCCACCACGCAGACAGAAAATCCAGTTACACACACCCCTAATCATCACTATGGCAGGTCTCCTCTCTGGCCACCCAAACTGGGCCACAAGCCATGGAGATGACCTCAGAGGTGATCAGGGCTGTGTGTGTTCTCCAAATCAAATGCATTTTGGTTTATCCATGGCTAGTCTGAGGCTGTTACTGACCATGAAGCTCATCTGGCAATGGCCACATCGGTGGGAATACAGAGGCAGGAAGAACTGACTGACAGAGGGCAAAGTACGATTGCTTCAACTCTCGCAACTGCTGGGAATTCCTTAAATGCACATGTGTATAAATATATAAAACTTAAGCAATTCTAAGAACAGGAGATTTTTAAAAATCATTTAGTAAGGTCCTGTTTACAAACCAAACAAAGAAGATCACCAATTACCTTGGCTCTTAGTCTCAAACGCAGATATCACACACAAAAATAGTATTTGTGTCTCTAAGTCCACAGGGAGTACATGCAAAATATTCGTGAATCTTAGCACATTATAAAGACCATTAAACACTTAATGAAGAATTTTGCACCTTAAGCAAATTTGTAATGTGTAATGAGAAATGAGAAATGTGTAAGTGGCTGTGAACGAATGGATTTACCAACTGACACTTTAAGCAATGGAAGTTGGCTTTATATCTAAACTTAAGGATCTCTAATCTAAGGCAGCTGAGCTTCTAGCAGAATGACTGTCTTCATTCTGACTTTGAGTCTTTATTTAAGTAAGTAACTTATTTAACTTATATGCAGAGTACATCATGTGAAATGCTGGACTGGATGAAGCACAAGCTGGAATCAAGATTGCTGGGAAAGATATCAATAACCTCAGATATGCAGATGACACCACCCTTATGGCAGAAAGTGGAGAACTAAAGAGCCTCTTGATGAAAGTGAAACAGGAGAGTGAAAAAGTTGGCTTAATACTCAACATTCAGAAAACTAAGATCATGGCATCTGGTCCCATCACTTTATGGCAAATAGATGGGAAAACAATGAAAACAGTGACAGACTTTATTTGGGTGGGGGCTCCAAAATCACTGGAGATGGTGACTGCAGCCGTGAAATTAAAAGACGCTTGCTCTTTGGAAGAAAAGTTATGACCAACCTAGACAGCATTTTAGAAAGCAGAGACATTACTTTGCCAACAATGGTCCATCTAGTAAAGCTATGGTTTTTCCAGTAGTTATGTATGGATGTGAGAGTTGGACAATAAAGAAAGCTGAGTGCTGAAGAACTGATGCTTTTGAACTGTGGTGCTGAAGAAGACCCTTGAGGGTCCCTTGGACTGCAAGGAGATCCAACCAGTCCATTCTAAAGGAAATTAGTCTTGAATATTCACTGGAAGCACTGATGCTGAAGCTGAAACTCCAATACTTTGGCCACCTGATGTGAAGAACTGATTCATTAGAAAAGACCCTGATGCTGGGGAAGACTAAGGGTGGGAAGAGAAGGAGATGACAGAGGATAAGATGGTTGGATGGCATCGCCAACTCGATGGACACGAGTTTGCATAAACTCCGGAAGTTGGTGATGGACAGGGAGGCCTGCCATGCTGCAGTCCATGGGGTTGCAAAGAGTTGAACATGACTAAGTGACTGAACTGAACTGAACTTCCAGCCTCCTCACAAAGTGTCCCAGGTGTCCCTGCAGAGACCTGCCCGGTGAAGTCCACATGCTCCAGTCAGAAACAGCCAGCAAGGGGCTCACCCAGCCTCTGTGATGCTGGTTCTCCGATGGATATCATCACCTCTGTTCTCCTGCTACACCCACGTCTCCACCAGACCTTTGTACTACTGCTCACAGTCCCCACAGCTGCTTGCCCAGCCTGGGAGCCAGGAGGCCAGTGTTTGGGAGGCTCTGTTCAAGCTCTGCTCTTCTCTGCTCTGTAAGTTAAAACAAGTCACTGCTAGCAAGTGGTTTCCAAGGGCCCTTTAAACTCTTAACAATCTACAAAGATGAATTCTCCTAAAAAGAGGTCCACAGAGAAGTATGTGCCTCTCTACCAAGTATGTGTCTTCCTACCAAAATGTCTTAGGACTCCTGCAACCACACTTCAGGCTGGAAGTTTTCCAAAAATGGCCACAACAATGTCTCCCATCTAATGTCCTTCTGAAAGGTCACTCTGTCCCTTGGAAGGAGGGGTCTTTTCCCTCTTCCTGAATCTGGGTGGGTCTTTAACTCTTCTAACCAATTCCTTGTGGCAGAAGTGACACTGTGACAATTCTGGGCCTGAGCTGACCCAGAGGCTGCCGTTTCCTGTTTGTTGGAGCCCTGAGGTACCACATAAGAATCCCAGGCTATGGAGGAGCCACACTGAGACACCATCTTAGACATCAGCCACTCGAGTTTTCAGTAATTCTAGTCCCAGTCACCATCTGGCCACAACATAAGAGTCTAACCAAAAACCACCCAGCTGAGCCCAGTCAACCCACAAACCAGAAGAGAGAACACTAAACTGTGGTTTTAAGCCTTTATTTTTTTTTATGTGGTAAGATACAGACATAAAATTAGCCCTTTTAATCATTTTTAAGTGTATAATTCTATGGCATTAACTATATCCACATTGCAGAGCAACCACTATCCATCTACAGAACGTTTTCATCTTCACAAACTGAAACTCTGTACCCATTAAACACTAACTCCCCATTCCCCCCACCCCAGCCCCTGGCAACCACCATACTTTCTGCTTCTATGATTCTGATAACTCTATGTACCTCATATAGTGGAATCATACAATATTTGTCATTGTGTCACGAAAGGTTTATTTCACTTAGCCTTATGCCTTCAAGGTTAATTCATGTTGAAGCATGTGACAGAACTTCCTTTCAAAGGCTGAAAAACATTCCATTGTATATGTATAACACATTCTGTTTATCCATTCATCCACTTACCTCATATAGTGGAATCATACAATATTTGTCATTGTGTCACGAAAGGTTTATTTCACTTAGCCTTATGCCTTCAAGGTTAATTCATGTTGAAGCATGTGACAGAACTTCCTTTCAAAGGCTGAAAAACATTCCATTGTATATGTATAACACATTCTGTTTATCCATTCATCCACCGATGAAAACCTCTATGCTTTAGAGTGGTTTTCTGCAACTACAGATAATTGGAGCAAGGACAGTGCAGCCCTAGGACAGCAGAGCAAGGCTCCCAAGGAAGATACTGAGGCCTGAAGAATGTGGCCGAAACACAGTGCACCAAGACACGACCCCTTAGAGAGGGTGATTAGTCAAGAATCCAGACTGGCATTTCCAATAGCAATTGTCACTGCAGGCTGGGCATCTCATGGGGTCTCAATTTTAGGTGGGAGCAATCACAGGATAAGGACTTGGCAGGATCTTATCTGGGGCTGGGTTCCTTGCCCTGACACAGGCTGATAGGCCAAATAAATGTTTCGTGAGTGAGTGAAGAATGTACCTGACGCTGAAGCCAGGTTCTGACTCATCCCAAAGTTTCTTATAGGTTCCTGTAGGGCAAGAACTGTGCCAAGGAAAGCACAGTGGAACAGCTGCTTCTAGGTAGAAAGGAAAGAGGGTGAGGAGATGGGCAGGTGGGAAGATAGGACAGAAGGACCTTCTGACAGGGGGAAAATTCATAGCCAGGCCCCAGACTTCCCAGGAAGCTGAGTCTCTATCGAAGCATCCACTCTGATCTAGGTAGCCTTAGCAGGGGCTTCACCATCTGGAATCAGCCCTGCTCAGTTTGTTGTGCCCAATTTCCAGGGCTCAAGGCACCTTTACAGGGGCAGGCACAGGACTTAGAGAAGCTCAGCTCATGCTCACAGTATAGGCCACAGGGGTAGGGACGGGGACGTAAGCTGTGAGCTGAGTTGCATATTCTGGCCCTGGGAGCTTGGGAGGAGGGACCTTCTTTTACTGTAGGAGGGCCCAGATTGGTGGCACCGTGACCCCAGCCCACTCAACCACAACCACTTTACCAAGGAAAGCAGCCTATTCTTCCTGTAGCATTTGGCCACTCAACTAGGGTGCCTGACACTAGGTCAGGATGAACTAGAAAATGAACGCTAACTCCAAATCTAAGAAGATGACTTGAACCTGACTTGAACAGAGAGTGCCATCCCTATAAAGGCCCACATAAAGAGTTTAACTTAAAGGGCTCAAATTGCATTTCAACTTTGCATTTAGGTTTTCCAGCCTCTCAAGATAAGATGAAACCTTGGTTAATAACCACAAAGGTGTTTTTCTCTATTTCTCTTCAAAGCATATTAGAACTCTGAACGTTAGGAACTGCTTACCATGTGCAAAGCAGTTATAAGTACTGTACCAGTAACAGAACTCAGAAAACATGGATTTGGGACTTGGCTCAGTTTCTAAGCAACTGTAGTGCTAAGTTACTTCAGTCGTGTCCAACCCTGGACAACCCAATGGACTATAGCCCGCCAGGCTTCTCTGTCCATGGGGATTCTCCAGGCAAGAATACTAAAGTAAGTTGCCCTGCCCCCTTCCAGGGGACCTCCCCGACCCAGGGATCAAACCCACATCTCTTGCATTGGCAGGTGGGTTCTTTACCACTAGCACCACCTGGGAAGCTCCAAGTCATTGTAGGAATTTGAGCAAACCAAAGACCCTCTTTAGACCTCAGTTTCCTAATTCATGAACAGAATAAAAGACTATGTATCCCCATAGTTTGTTTATGTGCATTAATAAGAATAAACATATGTGAGATATACAGAGATATATAGAAAAATATAGACACAAACACACACATATATGGGGTCTTCATAAGAAAAACCATAACTATGTAAGAGATTTGCTTATGTTTAGTAGGTGCTTGCTGATACCTGTTGAATAAATGGCAGAATAAAGCAAGGTTGCAACAAGACTCACATATGGTGTAAGCAAATAGTACTTCACACTTTGGAATTGTCTGCTAGCGCACTGACCAGACCCTAGAAAGCCACCTCTTTCCCTATGTCTCAACAACTGACATCCTAGCAGGCATGCTTCCTCCCAGCAGGCCTTATATTCTCCCAATCCACTCGGATGGACTTGGCCTGATCTCCAGGGCCACAGCTTGCCCCTAGCCCCTTCCTCAGACCCGCAGGCCAGATCTTACCTCCAAACATAGCATGAGGCTATTTCTTAAGCCAATTGAAAAACCCAGATCCCTAAGTTGCCACTATGGTCTCTACTGCCTTTGGTACCAGACAGAAACAAATCACACCCTTTCCCTGATTTTCCAGAAGCATAAACAAAGGAAAATTTGTGGACCAGGAATGAGGGTGTCTGCTCAGGGCCTCCTCCCCACATCTCAAGCCTGGACTCCACCTGTGACCTTTACCTGCAAAGTAAGGCTCACAGGTGGTCTCCCACCTCAAGGGACNACCCTTTCCCTGATTTTCCAGAAGCATAAACAAAGGAAAATTTGTGGACCAGGAATGAGGGTGTCTGCTCAGGGCCTCCTCCCCACATCTCAAGCCTGGACTCCACCTGTGACCTTTACCTGCAAAGTAAGGCTCACAGGTGGTCTCCCACCTCAAGGGACTTTGAGAAGCATCACATACCTGAAACTTTCTTTGGAAAAAATATGAAGCACTCCACAAGTTCTTTGGCTCTGGCCATGCTTAGCTTATTTCAGTGTGTTTGCAGACTATGAGCCTCTAGAGGCCTGAGATTAGTCCCTGGGTAAATTTCTTTTGGTACAGTGACCACACACACAGAGAGAAAAATCTGAAGCTCTTTGTGACTCCAGTGCTATTAGCAAATGCAGTGTGATCTCTGGACGGGCGGCTAGGGCTGGGACAGAAGTCAGGAAGCCCGGTTCCAGTAAATTAAGCGCATCACTTAACCTCTCTGGGCATTTTTCCTCATATGCACAATGGAGCTGACAAGCCACCCACATTCCTATTCACCAGGATACACCAGGAGACCAAAGAATTTGAAAAGGAAAACACTGCACAAATAGAAATGCCATAGCATACAGCAGGCATGGAGAGCTGAGAAAGAAAAGATGAGAAAGAAAGGGGAAAACAAATACCAGAAAGAAAAAGCATCTAGGGCGAAATGTGAGGCTCTTGAGATGGCAAGGATGGAGTCCCATGGAAGAGCCCAGTAAAGAAAGTTTCCCCCAAGCCTGAGATGAGAAGGTTAACCACAGAGACATCTGAAATGCACCTCTGGGTGGAAAGAAATGAAGTCTGTGCATAGTTTGAGGTGGTACAGGATACACCAGAAGCCGAGGCTCGCTGCTGCTCACTCTTATAGCTCAACACAGAGCGAAAAGGTAGATGAGAAATTAAGAGGCCTCCTACCTTTTATAATTGTGGAGTGTCACCAGAGAGGTCCTGGCCGGGCCACATCCTGGCACAGGAGGCCCTATCCAGGGTGCTCATTTTAAGGAGGACATTCAAAAACGATCAGCCCAAAGGCTGGTCACCCACTAATAGGGATAGGGTGTGCTGAGATCAGGTCACAAAAAGAAGGGCTACAAAATCTGAAAGTGTCTCCCTAAATAAGACCTGGGCAAGACATAAAAAGCAAAGAGCTCTTAGAATCAGAAAAAAAAAAAAAAAACTTTAAACATCTTCTAGTCCAATCTTCAGAAAAGAGAAATCTCTAGTACCACATCTCTGCTGAGGAATTATGCAGCTGCTGTGGAAACTTGCAGTAATGGAGACCTTATTACTTTATAAATGAGTTCATCACATTATCATTTGGACAGAATTAAACTCTTCTCTCTCCTATTAACTGTAAATTAACCTCCTCCTGGCTTCCATCAATGCTCTGAGGGACACAGACTAAGTTTAAATACTTCTTCACCTACTCATTCTTCAAACAACTGAAGAGAGCTGGTTTTGATGACCTGTACTAGGTTGTCCCATAGCCTCTCCAGCCAGGGGCACATTTTTAGCACACCCCTGAAAGCATGTCATTCAGCCCCTGTCGGTACTTCTTTCCCAGTTATCTCCAGCCAGCTGTGATCTCAGACTGCCATCGGACACTGGCGGCTGCCCCTGCTTTGCTTAGGGCATCTCATCCCAGCCAGGAACACTAGCTCTGTGTTGGCTTTACAACTAGGTCTTTTCCTTCTGCCACTGTTTGGGCAAACACTGGGCCACCTCGTGGTCTCAGCTCCCTACCAAGTACCTGGGGCTTGTCATGAACATGTTCCATGATAAGGCCAAAAAATGTAGTCCCAAATTCCCTTAATGGAAAGCAACTGGTCATTTGATTTTAGGCCTTCTGATAGACTGAATCTAGAATGTTCAATCAGCATTAAGTATCTTTTCTAACAACTCATTTGACAGATAAGGAAATATAGGCCAAACAAGGCAAAGTGATGCACTCATAGTCAAAAAGATGAACATGAACTCTAATCTTTGGTTTTCCAGGCCTACATTCTTTCTACCACAATTGAGAGGAAGTGAGACCACAGTGCAGCTCAGAGTACATTTTGGAGCAACTTTTCCATATTGTGTATCTGCATTCATTCTTTTTTTGATTCAACAGACATTTGCTGAGCACCTATGACGTACTCTGTAAATATCCCAGTAAGATCTGAAGTAAGCTTCCATAGAGCTTTACATCTCAGTGTGTGTGTGTACACAATGTGTGTATGTGAATGAGTTAATTCTTTCATGCATGCACATATTCACTCAACAATATGATAACTAAGCACCCTTAACACTATGCTGCGCACTGGTTCAGTACATTACCCCAGGGCAGTCTCTGTCCAGCAGGGACAATTCTCAAATGTCTTGTCAACGTGATAAAGCCCAGTACAGGGTGTTGCGGTATTTAATTAAGCCAGATGCTTCATTACGATTGGTGCCAGAGATGGTAGCAGTGTCCATAACTGTGGTAGGAAGAATAAAGCTGCTGGTTCTGGTGGTTTGAAAAGGCCTTAGGAAGAGTGGGGCTTCTGAACTGGGTCTTGAAGGAGGCTATGAATTGATCAGGCAGAACAGAACTAAGAGAAGNGTGCCAGAGATGGTAGCAGTGTCCATAACTGTGGTAGGAAGAATAAAGCTGCTGGTTCTGGTGGTTTGAAAAGGCCTTAGGAAGAGTGGGGCTTCTGAACTGGGTCTTGAAGGAGGCTATGAATTGATCAGGCAGAACAGAACTAAGAGAAGTGAGGGTGTGTGCAAAGATGGAGAGGCAAGAGAGAATCTCATCCCATAGGTAGGTGGGCATGGCTGGCGTCAGGAGTTAATGTGGGAGATAGCGCAAACAGGCAGGTAGGTGAGTAAGGTACAAAAGCCCCACTGTATCCTACTAAGGAGCTATCCTAAAGGCAACAGGATTCAGTGAAAGAATTTAGAGAGAGAATAAACAGGATCAGGTAAGAATTTTAGAAAGAAAGTTCTGACAGTGGAGGATGGACTGGAAGGTGTTGGGGCCAGAGACAGGGAAACCAGACAGGAAGCTATTGGCAGGAATCCAGGTCGAACCTGAGGGTTCTTGCCTACACATACATAATTTTAAAGGCTGAAACATCAGAAGAGAGAAGAGACTGTTTTCATGTACATCTCTCCTGGCCACCAAAACTTTGCAGAACCACAGCACCTTCATCATTCTCCATAATGACGTGGTAGCCCCAGAAGAGTGATGTCGGCCACAGCATGACCACCAGTCCTGGTGTGCAGGAGCCTCCAAGAGAAGTTATGGCTGCATGCATGAGCCACATCTGCCAAAAGGGGGTGGGGATGGACCAGCCCTAAACAAAGTCAAGTCAGGGTCCTAGAAGGAAGAGTAGGTCAGGTTTAGAGGAATGCAACAAATCAGAAACAAGACAAACAAAAGTTCCAAGAGGGAAGGGGTTAAAGGAACCAGTTCTCCATGGGAACCGGGAATGAAGAACACAGAGGAGGATATCAATACAAGCGCCAGCAGCACTTGTCTCATCTGGTCTTCACAGGCAAGATGCAGTTCGGGGAGCCCACTTAGCACCCTGTGGGAATCTGGGAAAGGTGTCCTCTCTTTTTAGACCAATAAGAAGGCCACAGGCAGCGGCGCCTGCAGCCCTGTTCCCACCCTCAGCTGGTGAGAGCCTGCATGTGCACAGATGGGCACGCTGAACAGATATAAGCAGGAACATCTGGGTGGAGAAGGGATCGTGTGGGGACAAGGCAGATCTCGACAAGCCAGGAGCTGTTTGAGTAGCTAAACCCCATCACGTGCAGTATAGAGCCATTCTCACTGGGAGTTTAGAGTCAAAGATGAACGAGAAAAGGAAGGTAAAAAACTTAAATAATTTCCTCCTTATGAGGGAAAAAAATGCTCACCTAGGCAAGTCTGAGCCTTCTTGGAGTTGGAAGATTCTGAGACGATCACCAAGTTCCTATGCTAAGTCACTTCAGTTGTGTCTGACTCTGTGCGACCCCATGGACTACATGTAGCCCACCAGGCTCCTCTGTCCATGGAATTCTCCAGGCAAGAATACTGGAGTCAGTTGTTATTTCCTTCTCCAGAGGATCTTCCCAACCCGGGGATAGAACTTGCATCTCTTATATCTCCTGCATTGGCAGGCTGGTTCTTTACCTAGCGCCACCTGGGAAGACCTAGGAACACAGTTCCTGGGAAAGTCCAATTGCTATTCCCCATGACCATGGAAAATTTTTCTGAAAATCAGAACACTGGACCATTCCTGTGCTACTTAGAATGACCTCAACTAGTCACCTTCCACTAAAGCCACGACAAGCAGCAGCAGCAGGGATTTTCACAAAATTGATGGGGTTCTGCTTTAAGCTGCAGACTAGCAATAGGCCTGGAGCTGCACTAGTAGGGGTTCTCAGTTGTGAAGATTTGAGATTAAAAGATTTCTCTATGTTTGCATTAATGCTAAACTGAGGCCAACAAAAACAACGTTTGTCACATCAATTACCATCTTCCACAGCCTCCAAGTTGGCCCTGAATATGAGTTACCATGAGCTAGTGGGAAAAAGCCTTCAGAGGGGTGAACAGAGGCCAATATGTCAGCCCCAACTCTGAATTTCCGGGCCACGGCTGTTTTAAGTTAGATTCTCAGTGCCGCTTTCACCAGAGTTTTGGCTTAGCTCTGCAATGGAAAAGTTATTTTTGTGCTCTGAGCCACAAATATTTATATGGAAGCATATTCATAATTCCAATTATGTTGTTTTCATGATGCTCTTTTCTTCTACTTAAAAACAATCATAGCTATCATGATTATTATTTCTGAAAAGACACATAAAAAAGCTCTGAGCCAAGTACAGATTCCACAGAACCCAGATAAATGATTGTTGCAAACAGGCAATAATCATTTATAAGATTTTATATCTGATAAAATCCTTAAGAAATAATTTCGGTTCATCTATACACTATGATGGCCTTCTTTGTCAGTTCCTTATGCCTACCTACTCCTCAATCACTCAGGGCCTTCATGATCTCTCTTGGGAAAACCTAGTCCCAGAAGGAGTTCTGATATTTATTCCTTAGGTATGCTCTCTGAAGTCTTTGCATTTAAAATGCTATACTCAAAAATGAAATGAAAGGTTTTCATCTCTTTAAAGAACAGGAACACCAACAAGTAAAGGGAAGAGATATTTCTGGTTAAGAGGGGCATAGGTCTTCAGTAGTAACATAGTTATTCTATAAAAAGGTTGATCTAGGACTTCCCTGGTGGTCCAGTGGCTTAGACTCTGTGTTCTCAAGGCAGGGTCTGATACCTGGTTAGGGAACCAGATCCCATGTGCAGCACAACTAGAGATCGTGTATGCCACAATGAAGATGGAAGAGTCTACACGCCAAAACTAAGGTCCAATGCAGGCAAATAAACGAACAAATAAAAATAATTTTTAAAAAACACAACCCCATTCCCTGCTGCTGCAGCTGCTAAGTCACTTCAGTCGTGTCCGACTCTATGTGACCCCAGAGATGGCAGCCCACCAGGCTCCCCCGTCCCTGGGATTCTCCAGGCAAGAACACTGGAGTGGGTTGCCATTTCCTTCTCCAGTGCATGAAAGTAAAAAGTGAAAGTGAAGTCGCTCAGTCGTATCGGACTCTTAGCCACCCCATGGACTGCAGCCTACCAGGCTCCTCCGTCCATAGGATTTTCCAGGCAAGAGTACTGGAGTGGCGTGCCAATGCCTTCTCTGCCATTTCCTGCTACCTTACATAAATGTATATATATTCTTAAGTTGGTCTATAGGTTGGGCTATGAAGAGGTGGTACAGATGCAGAATAAAAATGGCGGAAATTCATCCAAGAGAAATCTAAACTGATTACCAAAAAACATAATATATTAAGAGATGTACCCATGGCCTCTCCTTGGAGGTCTCTCTGATCAGAACTACTGAAGCACAATCCTGTTCAGAAGGGAGATCATGGGAGGAGACTAACATGTGTGAGCATTAACGTATCCCAAACACTTGCCATATTATTTCTTGTTTATCTCACTTAACCTTCAGAACCACCTTTTCAGGTAGGGTTTATTATCACTGTTTTATAGAAAAGGAAACTTAGCCTCAGAGAAGTTAAGTATTTACCCAAAGCAAGTTACTTAACATCTATGGTCTGAATGTTTGGGTGTCTGAATGTTTGGAATACCAGAGCACCTGACCTGCCTCTTGAGAAACCTATATGCAGGTCATGAGGATGAGATGGCTGGGTGGCATCACTGACTCAATGGATTGAGTCTGAGTGAACTCCGGGAGTTGGTGATGAACAGGGAGGCCTGCTGTGCTGCAATTCATGGGGTCGCAAATAGTCGGATACGACTGAGCAACTGTACTGAACTGAACTGAACATTCATGTCAAAACCCTAACCTCCAAGATGATGGTATTAGGAGGTGGGGCCTTTGGGAGGTGTTTAGGTCACCATAGTGGAGTCCTCATGATGAGGATTCTTATAAAAGAAGTCCTAGAGAGCAAGCTCACCCTTTCTACCATGTGATCACTCAGACAGAGGTTGGCTGTCTGCAAATCAACAATACTGAGAGTTTCAAGTGTACAGCAGAGCTACTCAGCCATACATATATATCCATCCGTTTTCCCCCACCTCCCCTCCCATCCCTGTTGGTTATTCATTTTAAATATAGCAATATTTAATCTATTTTTTTAATGTAGTAATATTTGTTGTTACAGTTTTGTTCATGTTTTGAAGTGTTTGGATTGAAGGGGTAATTCAGGGAATTCTGCTCAGTGTTATGTGGCAGCCTGGATGGGAGGGGAGGTGGAAGAAAATGTATATGTATGGATAAGTAGCTCTGCTATGCACCTGAAACTATGACAACATTGTTAATTTGCTATACTCCAAAATAAAATAAAAAGTGTAAAAAAAGAGATAAAACAAAAATCTCCAGATAACAGAAATAAAGAGGGAGGTCAAAGTGGGTCAAATAGTAAGAGCTGAAGCCAAGGGACTTATGGAACAATCCAGACCAGTTAGAAGCCTGAATGGCTAGGGGCTAAGAGTTTAATGACATGCATGCAATGAGGGGAGTCTTATAATGGCCACCTGATGCCAGGAGCTGTTGCTGACGCACTTACATAAAGCTGAAAGTCAAAAACGCCTGCTTCATAAGTGAACAGTTCTAGAAGACCATTACTTGTCAATCTGAGGAAACCACAAGAAAGCTTGTCATGTGCTTGAGCAAAGAGTAGAAAGTGAATGACCTTAAAAATATCTGAAATCCACACTTGCACCACAATACAAGGACAAGTTTAAAATGGACACTTTCAGGCTGTACAGGGCCTATATGCCAACATTAACAAAAAGGTAAATTTGGGAATGGGCAAACCCCAGAGAAGACCAGCAGAAGCAAATGTCAAACTGCTTTATAAGGATACGCTAACAATCCTAAGGTAGGTAGGTTTACTATGAAAAACAACCCTTGATGAAGATATAACACACAAGAGAAAATACATCATTAAAAAAATTCAAAAGCAGAAATAACAAATAATCTAAATATTTGCTTAAAATATTGAAAAATAGAAAAAGGGCTAAAAATTAAAAAATTAAAAGGCAAAGAGATAATATTTTTAAAAACTGGTAGATATTAAGTTCCAATAGAAATTCTAGAAATAAAACATATAGACATTAAATTTCAAAAAAGAAAAAATGGGTGGATTGAACAATCCACCAAACACAGTTAAAAAAATTAATAAACTAGAAAATGGAACTGAAAAAATCACTCAGAATATAAAATAAAGTTCAGTTCAGTTCAGTTGACTCTTTGCGACCCCATGAATCGCAGCACGCCAGGCCTCCCTGTCCATCACCAACTCCCAGAGTTCACTTAGACTCATGTTCATCGAGTCCGTGATGCCATCCAGCCATCTCATCCTCTGTCGTCCCCTTCTCCTCCTGCCCCCAAACCCTCCCAGCATCAGAGTATTT
>SJYX01001247.1:95225-112164 GCA_006410675.1 Oreotragus oreotragus | reverse complement strand
CAGTTCACGTATTGCTGAAGCCTGGCTTGGAGAATTTTGAGCATTACTTTACTAGCGTGTGAGATGAGTGCAATTGTGCAGTAGTTTGAGCATTCTTTGGCATTGCCTTTCTTTGGGATTGGAATGAAAACTGACCTTTTCCAGTCCTGTGGCCACTGCTGAGTTTTCCAAATTTGCTGGCATATTGAGTGCAGCACTTTCACAGCATCATCTTTCAGGATTTGAAATAGCTCTACTGGAATTCCATCACCTCCACTAGCTTTGTTCATAGTGATGCTTTCTATGGCCCACTTGACTTCACATTCCAAGATGTCTGGCTCTAGATGAGTGATCACACCATCGTGATTATCTGGATTGTGAAGATCCTTTTTGTACAGTTCTTCTGTGTATTCTTGCCATCTCTTCTTAATATCTTCTGCTTCTGTTAGGTCCATACCATTACTGTCCTTTATCGAGCCCATCTTTGCATGAAATGTTCCCTTGGTATCTCTAATTTTCTTGAAGAGATCTCTAGTCTTTCCCATTCTGATATTTTCCTCTTTTTCTTTGCATTGATTGCTGAAAAAGGTTTTCTTGAGTAAAATAGCTAGCTAGTGGGAAGCTGCTGTATAGTACAGGGAGCTCAGCTTGGTGGTCTGTGATGACCTAGAGGGGTGGAATGGGGTTGTGGGGGGTAGAAGGGGAGTCCAAGAGGAGGGGATATATACGCACATCTAGCTGATTCACTTCATTGTACAGCAGAAACTAACACAACACTGTAAAGCAATTATACTCCAATAAATAAATAAACATTGTTTCAAGGATATAATTTCTGGCATATAAAAATATTCACATTTTTAAATAAAACAATTAAATCAAAAATAAATAAATAAATTTCAACATTTGTCTAACAGAGCCCTGAAGAGACTTCCAGGGAATCCTTAATTGCCAAGAGAAACTGGAGTTTTCTAAAATGTTTCTATAACTCTTAGTGATACCTTCAGTGGCCCTGGTTGAGCAGCACCTTCACACAAAGTCGGTAAACAGTGTCCTTCTCAGGGTGACCACCCCGTCCCAGTTTCCCCAGGACTTTGCCAGCTTTAAAACTGTCTCAGCCTCAGGCAAACCAGCACACATTGTCACCCTAGTTCTTCCTCACAATTCTGTTGACTGCATCAAGCAGGAGCTGTTTTACCTAAATGGACAAACAATTTGGACTGAACCCCCTCTAGGACATCCTGACCTAGAGGAGTGTGGACAAGCGCAGGTGAGGACCACTGTCTGTGACTCGAGCACAAAGCAGCAGCATCTGTCCCCTGAGAAGGGGAGACAGTGTTGACAACTTTAGCCTCTAGTCACAGACGTGGGAGAGAGCGCGAAGGCTATGGAGTGTAACCATCTTAGATGCGCATAAGGAAATGGAGCTAGAGAAATCCTAAAGAACTCACTAAGCCTACACAGTAGAAGAGCCTGGGGCTAAAGCTGTTTTTGCAAGTTGACTCTCTACCACACTGCCTACGTGATCCAACTCATCACTAGAACATCCAAGCAACTGAATTAATGGGTCTCAAGAGATGAACCTGGACATTCCTCCCAAACCCATGAGAACTGTTCCCAATAGTCACCACCAGTGACAAAGGAGAGATGGTGGCTGCACCTGTCCCCTGGGCAGGAGTGTGGCAGATAAGAGGCGACACCACCTTGAGCCTCCTTGTCCTTCTGGGGCTCCAACCTCTCCTGATCAACATTAGAGCCCCACAGAACTCTCTTCCCATCCTAACCCCTCTGGGTTATTCAGGGTTGGTGAAGAGGTGAAAAGAGGGCGATGGGGTAAGCATGGGGAGTAATAAGTCAATCACCAAAACCGCCTCCCTGAGAATCTCTCTTTTAAATTTATTGGCAACTTCTGAGAACCTGAACAAAATACCTTGCTCAGGTTGACACCCTGAAACATGTTTGTCTTCAAAAATCAAGCCAGCAGCCAAGCAACTACTTCTTCAACCAATGAAGCACTTTCTTACAAGTGTCTTAGTTTTAAAAGAAACATAAAGGTTTTGATCACACAGAAAGGAGTCTGTGCAGCTGGTAACACACTCCCCAAGGGAACACAGGGCTTTTAAAATCATTACTCTCACGGCTTTTCCCATTATTATTTCAGATTTATTAAGCCTCAGCTGTCTAGATATACCTGTAGAAAGGTAATTTGGGTTGGGTATCATTTTAGGAAGCATGTGGAAATTGCCAAAGAGTAATTATTTATATTCTCATCCCTCTAAGTTCTCTTTCTGGACTTGGAAACAAGCACTATTAAGACAGATGGGAGTAACACAAGGCAGGTTACTTCTACCCACTCCAGTACTGGGGGAGTGAAAGGCCATTTTGAGTAGATATATTTCAACCCAAAAGGCTGTAACACTGCAAAGTTAAACCATCTATTCCTGATTATTCTCTCCCAAGACACAACTTGTTCTAACTCTCCTCTCTATTCTCTGTCCCTGCAAATCTTTTCCATGCTCTAAGACCCAGCCTAAGAGTCCCCATGAGACATCTTGCAAAGCCTCTCCAACCCACATCGTTTCTCCCTTTCCTGAAATCAGGTAGCTTTTAAAGTAGCACTTAACTGAAAAATGTATTAATACCATGTTTTATTTCAAGAGTTGAGTATGCAGATTACCCCATGTGAAGGCAGCATGTTAGTGGGAAATGCTCAGTCTTTGTTGAATGAATGAGGAAATAAGAGCTTGGCTTTTGGAATCAGAAAGACCTGGTTTTATCTCTTACTAGCTAGATGACCTTTATCAAGTCACTTAACAAGTTCAAGCATCAGTCTCTTTATCTGGAGAATGGCAGAGGCTCATTCTACATGACTACATACTACATGGCTCAGAGGAGCAAATGAAATACACACAGATGTTCAAAAACAGAGCAAGTCCCTTACCTTTGCCGAGTGTCCAGTGAGATAGCATTCATTTATTCTCTTAACCAGTTTGTATTCCAGAACCTTTCTTTTTCAAACAGAGTTCACATCATATTTTAAACAGTGTTCTGCCATATTTTGATTAGGACAAAGTATGGCCTATCAATTGTGAAAACATTTCCAGAAACCAAGACTGAGGTCTGTAGCTTTTTAAAAAGACACATGGAAGTCACAGTGTAGGTATGTGGTGATGTGCCTTCAAATACAAGAGGGAAAATTCCCAAAACTTATTACAGTGTTTGGAAAGTGTTTGCAGCACCTGCAGTGGCCCTACTGTAGTTCATTGCTATTTTCCCTGAAACATCTCATACTGTATTCTGTACATAGAAAGACACATAGGCACGTCATCTGTGTTTATAAACTGAACTATAGCCATGGTTACAAAGCGTTGGAAATTTAACTAGTTTCAACGCCATTTAATTCTCTGTGTTCTAAACTACATTTCAGGAAAACACAATTCCAAAAGATCGCCCAAAACTGCAGCCCAAACAGCCCTGGGCCAAGGATTGTTGAATGGCGGCCTTTAAACCTTGCCTCATAAATACTCCACTCTTTTGAACTCATGCCCCCAAACAGCCCCTGAATTGGTCTACTAACCCCAATACATGTTAAATTTATGATTTCTAAACAAGATAAAAGACCCAATTGGATTCATTTCCTTAAAAAAAAAAGGAGGGGGGATTCCATTCCTGACCAAGTTGAGACCCTGAGCTGGATTATCTGCTACTAGCACCTACTTGTCCATCATTTAGGCAAAACCTTCTTCTATACCTTTCCTGGCATTTTCAAGTCAGCTTCCTTCCCTGACTGGTCTGAACCTACTCCTCTGACCACAGCTTGCTCACAGTTATAACTCGGCCATTCACCAGTTCTTCCCATGGCTGTGCCAGGTGACTTCCTACCTGGCCACCGTGAAGCTGCATCCTCTTGAGTTACCCTCGCAGGTTCTCCCCTCCAGAGAGAATCACATAGAACCTTAGAGGCAGAAGTGACTTTGGAATTCATCTAGTCATTTTACAGAAAAGAAAACTAAGACCCAGAGAAGAAAACAAACCCAGAGAAGAAAAAGCCGGGGCTAGAGCCCAGGTGTCTTAGCTCTGAATCCAGTGCCCAGTGCCAAGTCATCAGGCACCTGGCCTGAAGGTGTCCTCAGTGGCCCCTCTCCCAGCACACTTTCCAGTCAGATCACCCGGTGAGGTCCAGGGAGGCTGTCTTTGGGGCTGCCAGCCTGGCCTCCAAGCTGTCTGCCCAGATAGGCCACCCTCCTGTCCACTGCCCTGCAGCCGCCAGGTTTGTCTCAGCTTACTTTCCTGCACCTTGTCTCCTCAAGGTCAGACTCCTTGCTTCTGGAATACAGTAAGATGTACAAAATCCAACAAACCAATCCATCTGGGGAAAGGGGACTAATGACTCCTCCCAGATAATCTGAGAATGATAAGCAAAGGCCTTCAGAAGGAAATGGCTTTGCTGTCCCAACCTGTACAGTAACTTTAAAAGAAGGTACTTGATCTCTGAGTGATGGAGTCAGCTGCCTGCCCCACTAAGAGTAAGAGGTAGGAGCTGGTCAGGCCCAGAAGTAGCCGAGAGGCAAATGATAGGTAAATCCACCTGCTGTCTCAGCCTGAATGTGTCCCCAGCAAAGTCCGTTAACAATTCTAGAATCTAGATAAATAAAGTCTAACCTGGGTTTCCTTTGTTCTTTGTCTAGTTTAAGTTGCTCAAAGAGGGTTGAGTGTAGAAGCCTTGTAGTGGGCTCTTCAGACCAGAGCTCCAGGTAGGAAATGGCTGCAATGCCTCAGCTCAGCAGGCCATGTGCAAAAGCATTGGGCATGACACAGTCCAAGATGCCAGCAGTGGGCTGTGTGCAGAGACGCTGCCTCTGGCCCTGGATTCCTGCGAGAACTCAGCCCCCTCCCCTCGGATGAGATCCCTATCCCTACGTGCAGCCTCACTTAATGGGAAGAACCTGTGCTCTAGAGTCTGCCTCACACCTCTCCCTTCTCCAATCAGCAAAACTTCTGAGCCACACTGGGTCTCATTCTACTGGCTGCACTGACACCTAGCAGGAGGACTCTTATTGGGACCCAGCTGGAAAGGGCCAGTAACAAATGAAATCACTGAGAACCACAAATCAGTATTATGACCCCAGAGCTCACACTTCTCCCTTCTAGCAAAGGGTCTGCCCTCGATTCCCACCACCTTGCCACAGCAACCTACCCACATGAGCACGTTCGAGAGCCACCTGCTCTCTGTGCTGTGCTCAGCTGTGTCCCACTCTTTGCAACCCCATGGACCACACCCCACCAGGCTCCTCTGCCCACGGATTTTCCAGGCAAGAATACTGGAGTCGGTTGCCGTTTCCTTCTCCAGGGAATCTTCCCAAACCAGCGATCAAACTCGCATCTCCTGTGTTTCTTGCATTGCAGGCAGACTCTTTAGCACTGTGACACCTGGCAAGCCCAAGCCACCCGCTATCCCAAGCTTAACGCACTGCATCCAATACCCTCCCACCAAGCACCGAGCATGAGTCTCCCGCTGTGCACCACGAGTGGGCACATCCAGAAAAAGCAGTATGAAAAATCCCAAGGAAATGCCACAGCATAGGTCCTAATCCCTGCCTGTTCTCCCAGCCAGTTCTGTGGACCCTAACAAACTGCTGGACTTCTCTGGGCCTCCATTAACTTACTGGAGAAATGAGGCTTAATGGGGACAGATGAAGAAAAACTCAACAAAGGGAAAAACATTTTTCAAAGGTATGATTATCTCATTATGTTATTAGTAATAATAAAATTACTTCCTTGCCCTCCTCCTAGACAAATACAAATTTGGACTCCTTTCTGGGAAATCCCCGATTCACAAGTGGCTTGTATGAATTACAAGCTCCTCTCCTTAAAATTTCTTACAGTTAAGCTCAGTCTGCACCAATTGATGTTTTTATAAATAAGATAAAAAGGGAAGCTTTGACCAGGACTCAGACAACAAAATCATTTGCTGAAAACTGAATTGCAGTCATCTGCCTCCATCACCAAGTAAAAACATGCTGTCTACTTTCTTGTAAGCAGGTCACAGCAAGATCCCAGAGGGTGGGGTCCTTTGCCTTGGTCTCAGAATGTAATATCAAGCCTCAATTCCTTCACTTTGTGTGTGTGTGTGTGTGAGAAAGACTCTCAGATGTGAGAAGGAATTATTTTATATATTTTATATATATATATGTGTAATATCCCAGGTGGTACTAGTGGTAAAGAACCCACCTGCCAATGCAGGACACTAAGAGACATGCATTCAATCCTTGGGTTGGGAAGATTTCCTGGAGGAGGGCATGGCAACCCACTCCAGTATTCTTGCCTGGAGAATCCCATGGACAGAGGAGCCTGGTGGGCTACAGTCCATAGGGTCACAAATAATCAGACACAGCTGAAGCAACTTAGCCCACATGCATAAGTGTGTGTGTGTATATCTGTGTATTTTATATATATTTTTTAAAGCATATATTGACTGTACCTCATCTTTTTTCTTTTTTTACAGGTGCAAAACATAGTGATTTGATATTTTTATACATTACAAAATGATCACCACTCCTTTGCTTTTGAGGCTAGTTCTTGGCCTTCAAGTTCTTAAATCCCAGTGGTGAACAGACAAAACTCTTGCCTATTCCCTGTTTTAGCTCAGTACTCACACATCTTCTGTCCACAGACTTGAGCCTTCAGGGTCTGACAGGCAGGGAATTCTTCAAGCAAAGGCTGTGATTATTCCACCTGTGGTTTAAACGCAGTTTAAAAAGAGAATTCTAAACAAACAAGAAATGACCACACAAATTGACAGACCAGGCATTATTTAGAATCCGTCTTCCAGGATCCAGCCTAAGCACATGTTTGAAAGCCTGATCTCCACTTTTCCTAACAAGCAGTATGGGCAACGTGAAACTTTTTAAATGATAAAAGCAGATTTCACAAACTAATAAAGAGCTCGGCCCCTGTAGGGTACATTTTGCCTGTCTTTGGAATGCCCCCATGAGTTGAAGGGGCCCCATTTCTTATGTTTCTTTAATTTTCAGAAATTACTCAGAGGTAAGAATATAATTAGAGGGAGCAGTGAGCAGGAAATGTAATGCTTTTACCCAGCCTCCTCTCCAACAGAAATCTACAAAAGCAAATGGCTCTGAGAAAGTTCTGGCATCTAGAAAGTACACCTAACAACAAAATGGACATACATATCAGCTCAGCTTCATAGCCGTTTATCCCACTCCTGGGATAAAACACTTAAATATATCGGAAATGGACACATCTCCCACCCCAGGGAGGTGCTCCACGTACACTCTTGCAGCAAAAGAAAACCCACCTTTCTCCGACTGAACTGTCTGGGATGTTGACCTGCAGTAGCCTCAGCACTCCCTCCCAAGATGCCCTTCTGCCCCATGCAGGCTGCAGAGCCCTGGGCCCAGCACCTGTTTCCAGGCCCTTTCCTTTCCCTCTGCTTGCTTCCTTTTCCATGCCTTTGTCTCTCCCACACCAGCCCTACCCTTTACCCTGTGCTTTCTCTGCTTGCTTTGCCCCCTCTTTTATTTCTTCTTATTTTGTTGTTGTTTTATATTTGAGTTTTGTTTGCCTGCTTTTTTAAAAACAATTTTTTAATTGTGATAAAATATGTATATAACATATTTAATATTTCTCATTTTAACCATGTGTAAGTGTACAATTCGTGGCATTAACTACATTCACAATTCTGTGTTCCCATCACCACCATCCATCTCTAGAATTTGTTCATCATCTCCAGTCTAAACTCTGTGCCCATTAAACTACTCCCTTCTCCCCTCCCACCAGCCTCTGGCAACTTGCTTTCTGTCTCTATGATTTTGCCTATTGTAGGTACTTCATATAAGGGAAATCGTACAACATTTGTCCTTCTGTAACTGCCTTGTTTCACTAAGCATAATGTTTTCAAGGTCCATTCACATTGTAGTGTGTGTCAAAACATCATTTCTTTCAATGGTTGAATAAGTATTCCATTGTGTGTACATAACACATTCGTTTATCAGTTCATCTGGGAGGGACACTTGGGTTGTTTCCACTTTTTAGCTATGGTGAGTAATGCTGTTGTGAATGTGGTATACAGATATCTGTTTGAGCCCCTGCTTTCTATTCTTTTGAATGTATACATAGGAGTAGAATGCTGGACCAGATGGTAGCTACCTAGCACTGATGAGATGCTTCCAAAGTTTGCCCCAGGAGAGGGCACTGAAGCAACTTATTACCTTGGAGGCAGGAAGAAGCAAAGCAGAGAATGTGAACTTGTCAAAGAAACAGTGGGCTACAGATCTTGCTATATGCCATCTTCACAAAGTACTGAAACGTCTACCCTGGGACTTGACTTCTAACTAACTGTGTGATCTCAGATAAGCTCTCCCAAACTGCTCTCAGCCTCAGTTTCCTTGTCAGTAAGACGGAGGGAACACCGCCTGTCCAGCTTGCATCATGCTACAGTGCTGCTTCGAGCATCAAATGAGAGAAAGCTTGTGAACTGTTTTGTAGGCCAATAATTACACAAATGTAGCGCTAACAGTAATAAGAAAATGACTGGGAGTCTAAACAGAATTACAGACCTCCATCAACTACACGTGCCTCCTCCAAAAACCTGGGGCTGCCTCCCCAGAGAGTCAGTGCTATCATTTAAGCATGTCTCTCAAGTACTCAAGAGTCGTTCCTTCAGATTCCACATGGCAGAGTCACCCAGGGCTCTTCCTCCCAGAGGAAGCACTTGGAAAGGTGGGTCCTCAAAGGCCACACATGAACTGAAGCTAGAACTTGGGTCTGAACTATTGGGAAAACATGAGTGCTTTAATCCACACATCTGAAAGCATTAATTAATGATCCCATCCCTGCTTCTTCCTCAGTCTCCTGTCCATCAGTCTGATGGTGTAATCTGAACTTTGAGAGTCTCATGAAAAATATCCTCTTTGCTTTTAAAAAATAAAAGAAAAACAAAAGTAAGGTACTCACTCCAGAGACCTGGATACACGTGGATAACACCGTGTGGAAAATCCATCCTGGGAGAGGAAGTTATTCCACCATAGGTCTTCTTGGCCCTTCAAACAGGCTGCTTACGTCTGGGCATCTCTACAGAGAACGGTATGGAGGCACTGTGCTTGCTTCAGGGAAAGTCACAAAGTGCAGGACAGGCAAAGGTGGAGAAACAAGACATTTAAATACAATGTTCCATTTAATAAAGCCCTAGGAGACAAACTCCTGATATATGAAATAATCTGGGTTTAAAAACAAAAAACAAAACCATTGTTGAATAATGCAAAGTTGAGCTGTGGCCTTTGCAGCTGCAGGACTAAAATACTTCCTCAGAGGCTTTATTCCTCTTGCTCAGGGTGGAGTAAACTGGGCCCCACTCATAGCTAAGAGTGGAGTCTTCAAAATCCATGTTCGGCAGCCAGCCCTCTTCTCTAACTTAGCTGAGTTTAGTTGAGTCTGTTGGCCCAGCCAGACAAGCCAGGCCCATCTCCTCACCTGTCCAGACTTGAGGATTGATTGGCTGGGTAGTCTTTTTTTTTTTTTTTTTAACTTGGCTGTGATGGGTCTCAGTTGTGGCACACAGAATCTTTTATTGTGGCGTGTGGGATCTAGCTCCCTGACCAGGGATGGAACCTCCATGGAGTCTTGGCCACTGGACCTCCAGGGAAGTCCCTGGGTGGCTATTCTTTAACTTGTTCACGCTTCAGTGTTACCTCAACCCAACATTTGCCATGTAAGCATTTTCTCTCCTAATTGTGTTATGAAAGGATTTTCATCTTATTAAAGGAATTTGAGGTGTTGGCAGGCTAGTTAGAGCAGAGTTAGTCCAAGAAGCCCCTGAAATCACTGAAGGCTTACCCAGCCAGCTTCCAGGTCGGCAAGTTTAATCATTTACAGTGGCCCAGGCGTCCCTGCCCTCCACCCTTTTCCTCTCCTCCCTGTCTCCCTAACTTCCACTCTCAAGGAGGTTACTGGCAGCCTATTTCTGGAGAAGGCCAGGCAGGGCCAGACCACCCTTATGTTCAAAGCTTCTTCTAGAGTGTCAGCCAACCCCTGTGTGCTCCCATGGGCTGGATGCCTCTTCCCTCCCCACCCAACATCCAGGTGACCTTGCTAGTATCTAAGATAGTGATGAACAGTGTATTATGCTTGTGCCCTGACACATTCAATGTATCCCTACGCTTCCTATGATATTTTCTTCACTGTAGTCATAAAGATTTGACTCTTTCCATACATGTATGTTAAGTCACTTCAGTCCTGTCCAATTCTTTGTGACCCCATGGACTGTAGCCTACCAGGCTCCTCTGTCCATGGGGTTCTCCAGGAAAAAATGCTGGAGTGGGTTGCCATATCCTCTTCCAGGGGATTTTCCCAACCCAGGAATCAAACCCATGTCTCTTACATCTCCTGCATTGGCAGGCGGGTTCTTTATGACTAGTACCACCTGGGAAGCCCCATCAAAAAAAGCAATTGGATGTTTGGAGGACTCTTTCTTCATTATACAAATCCAGCATAGTAGAGGTGAAATGGGGGGCTCATGCTGTAGATCACAGCATGGGGTTGGCCATACTTCTCAAAAGTCATTTATGACTCGGTATTTTTGGGGCAGGGCTGCAGGTTGTACATTTCCTCCAGGCTCGAGGTGATGCCCAGTCTCTGTAACAGCACTCTGCTCCACAGATAGTACTTTGAGTCTTGAGGGGAGAGCTCCCTACCTGCAGAGTCCTCAGGTGAGGAAAGTGGTGAGAGGAAGGGAAAGCTAAGGACCAGTTTTCTCATCTGTCGAGTCCCACAGGAATGGCTGCCTGGAAGATGCAGGGTACAACCTTGCCATGTCAGCTTGAGAGGGAAGCATAGTTCACCTATTCAAGGCGGGGGTGGTAGCGGCAGCAGTGGCAGGAAGTCCAAGAACACCCTGCAGGCTGTTTGTGCCACCCAAGGAAAGAGGAACTGACCTTTTTCTCATGGGGAAGTGCATCTTCTCTGCTCCAAACCACAGGCTCACAACCCTACTAGTTCAAGTGAAGTTCCTGCGATGACCACTGGGTGTGGGCCTGCCTCTTCTGGTTCCCACCCACCAGAGTTCCCTCTCCACTGGCTTGGCTGGCCCCTTCTGCTCCCCTGCTGGAGGACCCAGGCATCCCACACAGGAGCAAGCCCCACTGGCCTTCCCTTGCCAATGTGGTGCCTCTAAGTCCAAACCTGGAAAGGAAAGCTGTGTATACTGACACTTAAATTAGATCCTTGCAAATATCTCTCAATCCTGGCTTGCCCTGTGCTTCTTTATCACTTTTTTTTTTTAATAGCTGAAGTTACTCACCCTCCTTTTAAGTAGACTGTGCAAAAGGCATAGGCCAACTTCTGATATATTCCCACAAGCAAAATTAAATACCAGTAACATGTGTTTTAGTGAATTGGGTCCCTCAATTTGCATCTTCTAATAAGGATGTTATCATACTGGTTTATAGCTCAGCTCTTTAGTTTTTATCTCTCTGGGGCTAGATTCCCCCTCATGAGTTCAATGTAAGTCTATGAAGTAATGCAATTTTTAAAATACTTTTCTTCTGTGTTAACACCCTTATAAGTGAAAGGGTTTTACTCTCCAAAGTGTACAGAATGTTTGCATTCACTGGAGGAAGGGGCGGGATATCAGCCTTAGTGATATCTGTGGCTGCTCCTAAGTGGAAGGAGTTGAGTCAGTAATCCAGTCTGCCACTACAAAAAAGGCTTTTTCACCTCTTTGCATGGAGACATAATCTCTGGTGTGCTCATTCCCTTACATTTAGATTAATTATAAAACATTGTCACCAGAATATTAAAGTAATGTTTAATACACAGAAGGGAATAAGGTATTCTGGAAAATGCATAATTTCTCTATGATGATTTTGCCAGTTGCATGCAATATGATCTTTTGATTGCCAGCTATAGAAATATTGTGACTAAGCTTTCACTAGCTTTTTATTTTTGCAACCATCCTGTCATAGCACTTTGAAAACTGTAAGCTTGGCCCATCAAAAAAAAAAAAAAACTAAGGGTGCCCATGCTAGAGAGTTCTCTCGGCTTAATTCCTGAAGTGGGTGGTGAGAGGGGAGGGTTTTGCAGTGTACAGGGGCAACTTGCACTCCACCAGTGCTAACACAGCTGGGGGGAGTGAGGGAGTGACCCCCACTCTGTACAAACCCAACACACACACACACACACACATATGCTCTCTGCATCCCTTGAAGGTGTCAACATTCCTAAATGGAAATCTCAAGTCCTCTTGGTTGCTTCAGATTTTCCAAGCTTCACAGCAGCCACACACCCAGGAGGGATCGGCTGAATCAACACAGAGCAGCCACAGCAAGTGGAATCTTCCTTGCCAGCAGTGGCTGAAGTGGGACCGACACTCCTCGGGGGGATCGCTCCTGGGGATTGTTACCTCAGCCATCTCCCTCTAGGTCGCTGGGCTCCATCCTTGGCTGTGTTGGTTAACAACCAAGTGTGGTTACCAGCGGAGGGCTCCTGTCCTTCGAGGTCTCACATCTGGTGTCTGCAGGTGAAACTTTTCCACTTTGAAAAAAAAAATTTTTGTTAATAATAATGAAAGTAGGAGGAGCATTCCAGCCCCTACACCTTCCCATGAACCCTTGCCAGGTAGGTCAGTGTTCCCTTTCCTCCATCACACCACCCAGGACGCTGGTAGAATTCTTTGAGCTCTTTAAAACTGAAATGAATTTTTAAATATGTGTTCCGTTTTTCCATGCCACCTAACAGCAATACACCCAACACCTGTCATCTTGTTTCCGTTCTCATCAAGGCTTCCTAAGCCTCCCTGACCCCCACCCTCTGCTCTTCAAAAATATACTCAATGCAGATATGAAAAACTAAGCCCTCTCACCCCAAAAGGCTCTGAGTCTGGAGGCTTAATTACCTCTCCATTTGCAACACAAAGGCCCCTTGGGTCAGAATTAAATGTGATTTCCAGTAGAAGAGGGGATAGGTTTACTCCGCTCCTGCCCATCCCACATCTGTTCTGTAGACACAATGACTCCGTACGCCGGGAAAGGATAAACCCAGCTTCCCCAGCCCAGCTCTGTAGCCTTGACCTTTAACTCCTGGAGAAGAGAGGTGGGAGCCCAGAGCGAATACAGTTTCTGAAGATAAGACTCTGGAAACCTGGGAGTGATGAATATCAGAGATCAAAGCCCAATCATGTCCTTGAGATCATCACAGTCATTATAGACAAGGTGTGTTTTCCTGTCTGTATGAGTGTGGACAGGCAGCCCGCATAAGACATGAGTGTGCTTATGCTGTAAACAGGAGTATACGTAAGGAATTGGAGGTGAAACTGCACATATGCACATGCTTCCTGTACAGACACTGTCATTCTGACTCCCAGGGGAAATAGAAAGGGCAATTATAGGCCAACTATTAAACAATTGTATGGACACTTGAGTTTCCTAACCAAGTACATGATTTTCAGCCATTATTTTACTAAGGTGTCAACAAGGAAGAGGAGATGTTTAGCTCAAGAAGGGAGCTTTGTCCTTTGCTCCATGGGCTGCATCACACACAGGCCTTACTTTCCTCCCTGGTCCCCATCAAGGTCTATTGGGAATACTTAACTTTTCCCATTATACTTTATTTCAGTGGGAGGGGAGACACGGGCCATACTGGTAACATCAAAATGTTCCCAGATGTCAGGGGAAGGTTTCCATGTGTGTTGAATCCCTTTGGGAAGCTCCCGACCACTCTTTTAGCCTGTATTTACATCCTGACAATCTTCCTGAGAGGTGGGACTGGGGCCGAGGCTTATGGCCGTGGACAGATCATAGGAATGGGGAGGGGACTCTGGGAGAAACAATGGTGACAAGGAGAATCTGAAACCCAGTGCCAAAAATTATTCTTTATATGCTTTAGATGTCCTGATTTATGACACCAGACAGTCATAGACCAGTCCTGCTTCCATAAGGAACAGACTGATAGGCAAGAGATATGAGGCATGGAAGGACATTAGATTATATGACTGCAATACAAAAATACAAAGGTCCCTGTTTTTGAAATATAAACTCCAATAGAGTGAAGCCCCAGCTTGTTCAGCCTTACTTTATGCAGAGAACATTTCACTGATTCCAGGTAAACATGCTTGCTTACTTTCAATTCCTACCTTCATTATGAAACTCATCTAATTTTGTGGCCAAGTGGCAATTCAATCTTATTGTTATGGGACATAGCATGTATCAACAAGCAGGCTACAAAGAAAAAAAGCAACATAATATAACTTACACAAGTAGTCAAGAGAATGAAAAATTTCGTAAATCTTCCACTTATAAGAGGAAAGTCCTTGGAGCCTCCTCTTGTAGCTTTCTGTTCTTTTTCCAGTTGAATTTATCATTGTGCTTGAGATGATGGTAAAGTGTTAGATGCTCCATGAGACCTGATGTTTTCAGTTTGTATTATAAACGTGGTCTGTCTCTAGGAACTAACTGACCTGCTTGGCTTCAAGGTCTTCATCTTTATGCCCTTCATTGGGTAGGTCCCTGTCAACAGTCATCATATGAGGAAGACCTTTTGTGGGTTTCCACTGCTCTAACTAGGGCAAGTGGGGACTTTAGATATACCATTGAACAATGTGATCATTGCCCACTTGAATGTGATAAGGATGACTACGTAATCTGACACAAATACTCCAGTCACAGCAGAGTCCTTCCTCTAGGAAATTGCCAGCACCTTCAAGGATTATGTCCTACTCATCTCTTGGTCTCTGAGCTCCCTGTCAATCCATTCCATAGCTGGTCACACTCTTCCTAAGACTTTTCTGTGGGCATAATTTTGAAAAACTTGTTATTGACTATAATATAAACCCCTTAAGCCTATCATTAAAGCCCCTCCACAGAATGGCTCCTGATTAGTTTCCAATCTTATTTTCCATGATTTTCATAGAAAACCTTTTTTTTTCCTGCCTCACTGGTCTACCTATTACCCTCCAAGCATCACAACAGTAGCTTGGACTGACTTGCCCTCATGCTTTCGCTTCATCATCTAAATCCTAGCCTACCTTTGATGACCAACCAAAAGCTCAACATCTTTGTGAGTCCCAAAGAAATTATCTTCCTTTACATTCCTGCAGTTCATATCTCACTTCTGAATTAATCCTATTAGTTATTAATTACTTATTATTAGCTCGCATGTTTATAGTCTTATCCCTCACATTAGGACCAGGAGTGGGGTGTGATAATCTGGGGGCGTTCTTTTTTAAATTGTTTATTTGTTTTTGTCTGCTTTTTGGTTGTGCTGCACCTTTGTTGCTGCGAGCGGCTTTCTCTAGATGCAGCACACCAGGGCTGCTCTTCCTGGCAGTGCACAGGCTTCTCATCGAGGTGGCTTCTCTTGTTGCAGAGAGCAAGCTCTACATATACGGGCTCAGTAGTCGCAGCACACGGGCTTAGTTGCTCCAAGGCACGCTGATCTTCCTAATCCAGGGATTGAACTTGTGTACCCTGCACTGGCAGCCAGATTCTAATCCACTGTACCACCAGGGAAGTTCTAGAGTTTTTATAGTTATCCATGGTGCCTAGCACTTCACCTTGGACATTGTAGGTAGAGAAAACCAGCTTAGCTGATGTTGATTTTCTGAGAGAGATCTTAGGACTGCATGTAAGAGAAGTAAAGCTGTCTTTGTCATGCTCCACTTAGATTACATTAGATGTAAATAATCAGCTACAGACAGCTCAGATGGTTGAATACCTGGACGTATCCCTTTATAGGTCACTTATCTTTGATCCCAGAACAAGAACTGTGTTTCTATTACTCCCACCTTCTAAATCACCTGCTGTTATTTTTTCCCAATAAGATAGGGCCAGATGAAGAAACATCAGTGTATACTCATCTCCACCACTTGAAAACAACTTTTTAAGTGTGCATCCTACTGGTAAGGTATAAAGAATATCATTCCCATTCATTTGGGAGCTCTGAAGCCCCTTGCCTGGGACTGCTGTCTACGCTGGCAAAGTGAATTATATATTAGCATTTTAAAAGGCTCACTGTTCTCACCACATCAACTCAACTAAGACTAGTTATTTAGGAGGATTCTAATTAATTTAATTCTCCACTGGTGGCCATTTCTGACGGGCAATGATTGTGCCTTTTACCTCTTTGCCTCCTTCCCCAGCACTTAGCTCTGTAGGTTGCTTATAGCAGGGACCTAATAAATATTTGTTGATTGAACAATGAATGAGCCTTGCTGCAGATGCATGAGTGAATTCCTCAGATATGCCTAACAAAATCAAACTCATCTTCCCAGCACCAAGGACAGATAGAAATGCAAGCGCCATGGGAAATACTGACACTGACCTTGCTCAGTAATTAACAGAACCAGAACCCAGTCAGCAAAGCCATTTTGAGTTCACTTCCTAGTCAGTTTAATTTGCATTCTTTTCATATTATTTTCATATGATACCCCCAACCGTGGCATTACATATGATGACAAAATTATAGAATGAGATAGTCCCTGGAGCCCTGTATGTAGAGGTTAAGAGGATTCCAGAGTAAGGATTCACAGCAGCAGTACCAATGGTATAACCTTGGACAGGTCATTTTAGTGTCTCTAATGCCGGGAGAAATATCAATAACCTCAGATATGCAGATGACACCACCCTTATGGCAGAAAGTAAAGAGGAACTAAAAAGCCTCTTGATGAAAGTGAAAGAAGAGATTGAAAAAGTTGGCTTAAAGATCAACATTCAGAAAACGAAGATCATGGCATCTGGTCCCATCACTTCATGGCAAATAGATGGGAAAACAGTGGAAACAGTGTCATACTTTATTTTGGGGGGCTCCAAAATCACTGCAGATGGTGACTGCAGCCATGAAATTAAAAGACGCTTACTCCTTGGAAGGAAAGTTATGACCAACCTAGATAGCATATTCAAAAGCAGAGACATTACTTTGCCAACAAAGGTCCGTCTAGTCAAGGCTATGGTTT
>SJYX01001247.1:57617-93362 GCA_006410675.1 Oreotragus oreotragus | reverse complement strand
GTGTTGGAGAAAACTCTTGAGAGTCCCTTGGACTGCAAGGAGATCCAAGCAGTTCATCCTAAAGGAGATCAGCCCTGGGTGTTCATTGGAAGGACTGATGCTGAAGCTGTAACTCCAGTACTTTGGCCACCTCGTGTGAAGAGTTGACTCATTGGAAAAGACCCTGATGCTGGGAGGGATTGGGGGCAGGAGGAGAAGGGGACAACACAGGATGAGATGACTCAATGGACATGAGTTTGAATGAACTCCGGGAGTTGGTGATGGACAGGGAGGCCTGGCGTGCTGTGATTCATGAGGTCACAAAGAATCGGACACGACTGAGCAACTGAAATGAACTGAACTGAACTCAAATGAAGCTTCAGTAAAACAGGAATAATAGTAGTAGCTGTCCCCACAAGATGGTTATAAAGAAGACATGAGAACAAGAATATGCATGGAAAACTCATCATGGGACTTCCCTGGTTGTGTAGTGGTTGAGAATCCACTCTGCAGTGCAGGGTACGCTGGTTCAATCCCTGATCAGAGAACTAAATTCCCACACGTTGTGGAGCAAATAAGCCAGTGCACTAAGACTAGAGAGCTCAAGTGCTGTAACTAATACCAAAGGCAGCCAAATAAATAAATTAAATATTTTCATAAAAAAGAAACCCCTCATTGTTATTCCCAGCACATAGTAAATTCTCAATAAACATTAACTGGTATTATCATTTCTACTTTAACCTATGTTTTGCTCTTTACCAGGCAAAACAGCTGAGGATAATAAGAGTTAGGTGCTCAATCAGACGTCACATTTTGGACACGGCCTGGCCTTCAGTCTCCAGGCATCAGAAGACGTATGGTGCTTTGCAGCCCTTGGTTAGATGCCCAAGGTCTGTAGAAGGCTGTCCTCCAAAGCTACCCTCCAGCAGAGTGAAGGGTAGAGAGGGACCTCCAACTTTAAGATGCACGAAGTGATAAAACTCACCTGAGCACTGCAAATGCAACCATCTCCAAAATTTAAACATTTTTAAAACATGGCAGCTTTAGAGTTCAAACAAAAATCATTACAGCTTTTTTTTCTGTGACATAAACTTATAAAAAAAAAATGGGTCTGCTAACCAAAAGCAAAGAAAAAGAGACTCTTAAGATGGACCGCCACCCCACATCCCCACAGTCATAAAGACTGGTTTTCAGTACCCCTCATCCTATGTGGAGTCCAGAGTATTCATACTATTTTGAATGTTCTGTGCTGCTGGGTGAAAGGCGGTGGGAAGCAGGGTGTGTCCTTCCTTCTTTAGAGGAAGAAATGGGCCTTGAATGGGGTCAAGTACAGAGAGAGGACACCACGTAGGGGAGCAAGACAAAGATAAAGCCAGGATTACAACCCAGAATTGCCAACTCAGAGACCAGCACTTTTCATCAGCCTGAATCAAAACTACCAGGAGTCCATCCCTGATCCATCACCATGTCAGAGGGGAAAAAAAAAATGCACTCTGGATGAGGGCTTCCCCAGGGGCTTAGGGGTAAAGAATCCACCTGCAATGCAGGAGATAACGGTTCGATCCCTGGGTCAGGAAGATCCCCTGGAGGAGGTCATGGCAACCCACTCCAGTATTCTTGCCTGGCGAATCCCATGAACAGAGGAGCCTGGAGGGCTACAGACCATGGGGTCGCAAAGAGTTGGACACTCTGAAGCGACTGAGCTCGCACACACACACACTGGAAGAAGTTGAAAAATGAAAAGAACTCCACATATAAGGCAAGGTGGCTACCAGCAAATCCATAAAAGGTGACCCCTTTAAAAGAAAACCTCTCGTGTTTCTGGGTTCTGAGCTTTGAGAGAGCTGTTGCTCCGAAGAGGAGTATTTGCACTTTCATTTTTCCCTTTAGTGTAGGGAAGGCAGCAACAGGTAAAATCAGGCACTCTGAAAAAGAGCATGAGCAACACGCCTTAGCACCAAAGGGAGAGAATTTTCACGCACATCTCCCTAGGCTTGCTTTCTGTGTGCCTGAGAAGAGGGGACAAGTCGCCAGGGGGAGAGGCGCAGGAGGGACAGCAGAAGTTCCCTTTTTGCGTTACCATCTCAGGAAATTCAGGGAACTATCACCAAGGGAAACAAATCAGGCAAATTACTTCCTCTCAGACCATCCTCAACAGGGATATTTGATTTGCTGCTGCTCCGTGAGGCTTCCTGCCGTCCTGCTCCTGTTTCAGGGATGGCTCTGCCCATGCAGGCTCTAAACAGCTGCTACACACAGCAGGGCAGTCCTATTGGTCTCAAGACATTCAAAGTCAACCCATGTCCATTCAAACAAGAAAACGTGAATCAAAGGATGGCTGGCAAGAAAAGAAATGGCAGTAGAAGACCTGAACACAGCAGATCTAATAAAAAGTTGAGACAGAACTTGTACATCTTCACACAGAGCCAGGAGGGCTTTCCAGGCGGCTCGGTGGGGAAGAATCTGCCTGCAATGCAGGAGACATGGGTTTGATCCCTGGGTGGGAAAGATCCTCCGCAGAAGGCAATGGCAACGCATTTCAGTATTCTTGCCTGGAGAACCCCATGGACAGAGGAGCCCGGCAGGCTACAGTCCATGCACCCGTGAGAAGTCGCTTCAGTTGTGTCCTACTCTTTGCGACCCCATGGACTAGAGCCCGCCAGGCTCCTCGGTCCATGCGATTCTCCAGGCACAGATACTGGAGCGGGTTGCCATGACCTCCTCCAGGGGATCTTCTGACCCAAGGATCAAACCGGCATCTCTTATGTTTCCTGCACGTGTGTTCTTTACCACTAAAGCCATCTGGAAGCCCGGGCCACAGTCCATGGGGTCGCAAAAGAGTCAGACATGACTTAGTGATAAACAACAAAAACAGAGCCAGGGACCCCTGATCAAGGGGGGAAGTGACTTAAGATTTCACTTTGCACAGAAAAGGACTGTGCAGCCTACAGAGCATTAGTAAGTGGGATCACCTTCACAACCCAGTGCTGTATACCATTTCAGTCAGCCCTCCATTTAGTTCATTGCTCTCTCACCATCTTTGAACTCAAAATTAAATATCCCTAGTAACAGAATTCAGGTCATACTATTGGCCATTTGAATTCTCTAACTGGATGCGACGAGGCCATGAAATGCAAATTAGGTGGGCGTTTCCCTTAAATCTTGCCTAGAGAATAGAACAGATTGTGAGATCTATTTAAGACACTTGAGATGAATTTGGTTTGGTGAGTAGCTTTTTTTTATGCCCTTTAAACTTTAAATGCTGTCTCCCAGCAATTCGTGGATCCTAAGTTCATTTCTACCATCAGAGGGGTGGATTAAAGGAGAAGTCTTTCCAGGTAGTGACCTCAATGTGCCCTGTCATCAGGATGCCATTTAGAAACCCTTGAAATATGGGACACTTACATACTCCCCACTAGGACTGGCACCAAAACAAGCTTTTGATTTCATTCTTAAGTCCTTCTGTAATGCACACTTTTTCTGCCATTCCTGCTTCTGAATTTAGTAGGTCACAAGGGAAAGATTTGCAGCTTGAGTTCCTTTGCACAGGAGCTGCAGGCTTGGGTTCCAATTCTGGCTCAGCCACTAACTATGTGGTTTCAAGCTTGGCTCTCACTTTTTTCAAGCTGTGTGATCTTAGGTCCTTCACTTAATCCTTAGGCCTCTGTTGCCCTGTTGCCTCTGTTGCTCTATAAGATGAATGATTGCTGTGGTTCCTTTCAAGCTTTAGTCTATTCTTGTCCTACCAAAGTTTTAAAATTGCTAGGAAAACTGATACTGTCATGTCTGTAAAAGTGTGCTATGAAAGTCTGAAAGTGTTAGTCACTCAGTCGTGTCCCACTCTTTGCAACCCCATGGACTGTAGCCGCGAAAGGCTTCTCTGTTCATGGGATTCTCCAGGCATGAATACTGGAGTGGATTGCCATGCCCTCCTCCAGGGGATCTTCCAGACCCAGGGATCAAACCCAAGTCTCCTGCAGTGCAGGCAGATCCTTTACCATCTGAGCCTCCAGGGAAGCCCCAAAGTGCTCTATAAATCTTAATTATTTCCTGGGAGCATTTTTTTTTAATATAAAGCAAGGAGAAAGGTAATGCAATTTAACTATATATATATATTTCTTTTTTTAATGTATTTATTTATTTGACTGAGCTGGGTATTAGTTGCAGCACCTGGAATCTTTCTTGTAGTATGCAGGGTCTTTTAAAGTGCAGCATATAGGATCCAGTTCCCTGACCAGGGATCAAACTGGGGCCCCTGCACTGGGAGCACAGGGCCTTAGCCCCTGGACTACCAGGCAGGGAAGTCCCAACAATAGATATCTTAATTTACACTAAGATAGGAAGAGAAAGAATGACTGCTTCTGGATTGTGCTGGAACTGAGACATCTTTTAGCTTAATGTACCCCCGGAGAAGTGCAAACTGGAAAGTGCTCATCTCCCCTAGGGAGTCAGAAAAAAGGAGCCTCACCTTACTATTTCCCTGTTGATGAAGAACTCAGGATGGCCCTTGAAAGGCATGCTTGAACACATGTGGCTTCTGAACTTCCAGCTGAACTCAATGAACTCTTCACAACCACTATGCAAACTCCTTAAATCTCTTCCCTCTCACTCCACCCAGAAAGGAGCCAATGTTGTGTGGCATGCAAGAGAAACAACACCTATGAAACACTTCCATTCTGACCCTCTCCACCTCTACCCTCTGGGGACACTGATCTATATAAGAACAAGAATTCTTCATAGGAATAAACATTAACACTGGGGAACAACCTGTTAATATGAATAATCATCTTCACCATTCACCTCACTATCTAGCTTTCAAAAAAAAGAATATCATGTCAGCACACAAAAAACTGGAAAGATATTTCTTACTGCTTGAAAGATGGGACTTTAAATACTCTGGAAAACTCCAAGTAAAAATGCCCAGGATACATTTAGCCGAGGTCTGGGCACTCAGTTAGACGTCAGTAGGATCCAAGATTGCTCTTCTTCCCTAAGATTTTTCATTACCTCCATTTTTGTTTCTTTATCACTGGTTTTGATACAATCACTTTTTTCTCCAGCATCACCAATATTCAAATGGCCTGGTCCTGGGTGCTGTAGAAGCTACTGAGTCTCTGCTACCATGGACCGAGATAGCTAACAGAACTTTTTGTTTAGTGTGACAGTCTGGACAGACCACAGAATTAATGTTCATGGACCAGGCTTGGGAGGGTGAGAACAATGTCCGGTATTTGGTCCCTACCTTCCTGAGAACCCGGTCCTGTGTCCTCTAGTCCATGCTCGGTGCATGCCTGGCAACCAATTAATCTCTGCAATTTGAAGTTTCCCTCTGGGAAGAGGGCACAGTAAGCAACCCAATCAGATTTGTCAGTCCCTTCAGCTGCTTCCACCATTCATGGAGAATCATGATCTTGGCATATCGCACAGGGAGAAGTCTTCCCAAATCATCCATCTTGCGTGGGCTTTCAAAAGTTCTAGCCCTAATGTACCACCATCATCTCACAATGAATTTAAAAAATGAATTGTTACTTTATTTCAATGAAAAAGGGTACAGGGGAAGACATGTGGAGTTTGGAGTTTGGGGTTGGTTTGTTTTTTGTTTGTTTGCTTCAACGAGGGCTCTTTCTTCTCCAAAAGGAGGACTAAGAAAAATATACACTTTACCTACTCCCTTTCCTCCCCCCAGCCATCCTACTTCTAGAGATACCATTTATTTACACACTGGCTCCAAGAAGAAATAAGAGGTAGAGGGGGAAACACACAGATCAGAAATTAAAGTGTAGCAAGCACCAAGGCTAAAGTTGTCCCCAAATCCAGGATTGTTTGTTCTATTTCAGTCGGGTCTCCTGTGTGAAGCAGTTACCGTTTCTAGGTATTGGCAAGGGGCTTAGCACGTTCAGGGAAGATGCTGTCCCGGAATTCCTAATGGTCTGAGGTTTCAGTAACACAGAGGCAGAACGTGGGGCAGGAAATGTTCCTCCAAAAAATAACCCTTGTCTGGCGATCCCATCTCACCTAGATGAGAGGAACTCTCAAAAACTCATCAACCAGAGTTATTTGTCATGCTTGCTCCAAGCTCCCCTCTGCAGTGCATACAGTTAGTTGTAGGAAAAGACATCTTTGTGTGCCCTTATAGTGGACATCTTCGATCTCTGAGTGAGAGCCATATGTGTGTGGGTTGGTGAACGTTTACAACTTGTGTGCTAACATGGTAAGACAACAATCCTTTTACCAGTCAGAGTTCAGAACACTGGCTTGTCTGCTCTCCTCAATGACATGGCTTTGGGCAAGCCCTTAACTTTGGTGAGCCTCAGTCTTCTCATCCACGAAGTGGAAGTCTTGAGATCTATTCCACCGAGGATCAGATGAAACAATGCACATGAAAGCCCCGTATCACGCATAAAACAGCACATGACTGTGAGGAGTCATTACTTATGATGAATAACCAGGAAAGAATCCAGATGCCAATTATTTTGCTGTCTTCTCACTAGGCTAGGTAACCTAGCCAGAGGGTGAATGGGTAAAATTTTCCCTACTTGCGTTCACAGCCAATATGTAAATTTGCAACACACAGGTGTCTGAGTTCTATTATTTATAAACCTGTTTTAATTTGCTATATTGTCTCTAGTTCTCATCTGGATCTCTAGGCAATAGAAAACACCAAAGTGAGAAAAGTTCTTTGCAAATTAACTGAACCAGAAGGAATTTTTATCACTCATTTGTAGACCTAACTTATTTGTGTCACTAATTTCTAAGGAATGGGGTGCTACTACAATGACAAGAGTATTCTGATGTGGAACTCTTTCCTCCTATCATCTTTTCCCCTTATAAAATCTGCCCCAAATTTCCTGGTGTGAGTAATAAAGAAGCTTTATGTTTGTTTGTTTGTCTGGGCTAAGATATATTTGCTGAAGGTTTGGGAACCTAAAATTAGAATATTTAATAAACAACTACTGATATTCATCACCTTCTTTGGGATTTACCACTAACTCAGTGACATTATCTTTCTTGAGCTAAATTAAAAGACAAACTCAAATCCTGCATAGTAGCCACCAAAAGCATATATTTGAAAAACAGAATTCAGTGTGCCATATTATGCATTATTTAATGGTATGCAAATTGTAAGTCAGACAGTTAGGAAAACTACACTTCAGCATTAATAAACAGCAACACTACTACTACATTAATTATGATATTGCTGTGATTTATTCCCAAGTTTTGCATTTTGATTCTCCTTGAAAATTTATGCCATCTGATAAGCAGTAACCTATTTTCCCTCCTACACCTCCTACCCATCCCTCAAATCTGTCCCTCCTTCCCACCTGATAGGTGTCTGCAAGACATGGGTTCAGAAACCCAGTTCTAAAGCAGCTGCATTGTCTTAAAAGCATTGATAATTAAAGAACAAACAAACACCACCTAAAGCTCCAACATTTATTGTGTCAATGTTAAGCACACTTCTTAAAAGACAACATAGAATGTATAGAAACAAGGGGTTTAGGGAACTCATGCTCGTTTCCACAAGACAGGGAATTGGGTTGGCTGGTCTCCGAGGGGCCAGGACGGCACTCAGAGCAGCGGTGGTCCACAGACCCTCTCTAGGGGACTGATTCACTGTTCCAATGTGGGTCTGTTTTTTTGCTTTTACTTTTTATTAAAAAATATAAATAAAATGACACTGCAGGCCCAGGCAGGAAGGACACTGCAGGACTCTGTCTTCGCACAACGGCTTCTTGGAGGCTACTGTCAGAAAACATCACAAACTAGCAGGATGACAGACCACGCAGATGTCGGCCGGGCGGCTCGCGTCCACCCCACCCCGGGGGTTCAAATTTTCTCAGAACTTAAGGGTTCTCGAGCTTCCATCCGAAAACTGCCACACATCTTGAGCTCTCTGGGCACTACGCCGAATGGGGGTGTGTGAAGAACCTAGAAAGAGGTTGGAGACAGAGGAGGGAGGAAAAAAAAAAAAAATACAGGTGTGACTTGGCCCAGTGATTTTCTGTTCTCTAACTAGCTTTTTAAAAATTACAACTTAAACACAGGTTGAGCCACCGGCATCTTAAGCATGGTTTAAACCTGAATCTCCCCACCTCCCCCAGACCTCTGACCTCTGAGTTCTTTCCCACACCTCTCTCCCCTCCTCCCCCAAAGGACCCAGACCCCCTCCCCATCCCAGGATAGCCCTAATGAGCTGGGGACACACCTGGAAGGAAACACTCGCCCTTATGACTGAGCAAACTGAGTGGGGAACAGTCCTTTGGTTGAGGAGAACAGGGGAGGGGGGAGGAGGGGGACATTTCCTTAAAATAATAATAAAATTATAAAGAAACAAAAAATAAAAATTGATGTAAAAGCAGCACAACGAAAACATGGAATGTTATCAAGTTCAACGTCAAAGCAGCCAACGATTTACAAGAGGCGAGCAAATCTCTGAAGAGGAAACCAGAGCTCAAAACAGTTGCTCCCAAATGGCACCAAAAACTGCCTGTAGTTTCTTTCAAACATGCAGGTTTCTTTTCTTTTTTTTTCTTTTTGTGAGGGGGCAAGGCAGTGATGGAGGGAAGAAGGGAGTGGTTATTTTCCTTCGGGGCTCCTCCCTTGCTGTGTACATTGACTTGACGCAGCAGAACCGGGAGTCCGGATGTGGGACGTGCCGAGGAAGAGGGCTACCACTGTGGCATTCCAGGCTTCGTTGCCATGGCGACCCGAAGCAGGGGCCTGGGGCCTCGTCTCCCCTGACTTGGCGCCGCAGGAGGCCCCAGGGTCTGGAGCTCGGCTGCTTTCCGAAACCCCCCTCCCTGAGCGTGGAGACCTGAGCTGAGGGGCCTGCTGTAGCCAGGTGGCTCTGGGGAATCCCCATTCCGGGCCCAGCCCTAAGTCACTGTCGTTGAAGCTCCTTTCGCTGATACCCTCTTCAAGGCACTTTGTCAGCCTGCTGCCGATATTTAACATCCTAACAGACAAAGTATATACCTAGCATGGGCATGCACCACGTCAACCATTCTTTCAAAACACAACCCCCGCCATGGGTTTGGGGGCCCTGCTTTAGAGGACAGACCTTGGGGAGATGGCTTAATTTGCCTTTTCTGCCATCTTGTAAGGACCTGATAAATGCGCCCTTTATCACTTTACAGAAAGGAAAAACAGTATTTGGATCAACCATTGAGTTGCGTTCGGCCAAGTTTAGGTTCTTAACTACAATAACCCATGTGAACTGTATTGGTCTCCTTTCCCACGTGAAAGGGAGGAATTGATTGCCTCCCATGATCATGAATGACACTGGGAAATAGAGAGAGAGAGAGAAACAGGCCCATCCCCCTAAAGGCTGATTCATTGGCTATGTGTTTTACTAAATGAAACAGTGGCCTAATGGGATAACGAGATGACAGCAAGCGAAAGTGCAGACCCAACAACCCATGTCTACCATTTGTAGCTAAAGCAACCCTGGAGTAGATATACATCACCCCAATTCCATCTATGTGTTCTGATGTTCATGTCCCTAAAAAGGGGTTCATTTATTTTTAATTGGGAAAGTAGCAGGGCCTTAGAAGACAGGAAAATTTCCTGAGTGGCTAATGCCTTTTGAAAGCTAACAATCTTTAAAAATCTAACAATCTTTTAAAAAACATTTTTCCAAGCAGGTTTAAAGAGCACTGACAATCCCATCCTTATACCAGCAAAAGTCCCACAATTTTTTTTCTTTTTAAATGGGAAGTCTAGGGGGTGGGGAGAGAAAAAAAAAAAAAAGAGTATAGGATGTGAACATTCTTGAAAACACCAGGCCCAGGGACAATGGAGGAACAAATCATAATGAAGAACACATGATTACAACACAGTCATAAGAGATCATGGAGCAGGGGAGCGGTTTAAAAAATGGAAATTCTGAATTTCCTCCCTCACTCTCTGAGAGTAAAGTGTTTGAAGCAGGACAGGGTGGGGCCTGAGGTTTCTCAACTCCTTTTCAGGAAGGCCCGACATATCCCAGTACCTTTTAACAAACTTTTAGTGTCTGTGAACAAACCATCTCATTTCCTTATTTCCCCAAATGAAATGATACCTAACCCCCAACCGCCACGTCCTTTAAAGTTCTCACTTCCAGCATTATGAATATATACAGGATGAACTTATTGCATATACAGAAATGGTATTTAAATAAACAGTTCTATCACAGAATGCCCTGGGAAAAAACTCGGCTACTTCACACTTCCTGCCAGTGCTGGTACAAATGAAGAACCAATCTTCCTTCTTAACAACCTTTAAAATACGTCCATCTCACTCTTTTTGTAAGTCCTAAACCGAGAGAGGACTGTACGTGGTTTTGGGATGAAGGTACTACATGTAAGGCAGGGTGTCTCAGTTAAAATCTGAGACATAGTTATTGTACTCCTGTTTATTGTTTTCAAAATGAAGATTTTTTAAAGAGAACATTTTAAGCACCAGGCATTCAAGCATTCAACACATCAGGGGTGTCACATACATTTAACTTGAAAATCCTGAGATGTGTTCATCCTTATTATTTCTTTGTTTTAAAAAACTTTATCATGAATTCATCTACTGTTGGAAATGTTTTTTTATTATTTAAATTAAGATTTTTAATTTTAGTGTTCCGGATGCAAGATGTCATTTATAAGCTATCTTCTTGTTGCCCAGGTTTTCAGGCTTCTATTATTCACACAGCTTCAGGAATAATATTTTATAGGAGGGTTTCAATAAGTCAGGAGATTGAGAACCCTGAAGAACCTGTCTCCCAATAAATTTATTTAACTTTGGGATTATGTAAATCAAACATAATTTGTGATTTATCACCAAATGTTTGCACCCCTCCCCAGTCCCCGTTTGATTTAAGAAATTTGAGCATACAAGCATAGAGTATCCACCATTAATTCTGTCTGTCAGGATGCAAAATTTAATTATACTAAGAGCATCATATATGGAGAAATTAAAATGAATACTGGATATAAAACCTGCACAGCTGTACTCACAGCTCCTAATAAGGGAGTGATAGGAACCCACAGCAGTTTTATGGACATTCAACATGGTGAAGCAGAAATCACTGTATCTGAAGCTGGCATGGCACTGAAGACTATTTCTCTATGTCTTGAACAGCATGCTGGTTGCGCTGGTGAAGTAAACTTATCTAAAACACATATATCTCCCCTCACTTCACTGCCAACTGTCACCTTCTGTAAGTACCACCCCAGCTCCTCCACTATACTCTCCCAAATCATCTCTTCCCGGATTCCTCTCTGCCTCTCTATGCTTTCCACCCAATCAGACTTTTTAAAAAGTACACCTACTATCTCTGTATTGCCTCAGACAAAAGGCATTCCGTGCAAAGGCCACCTCACAAGGCACCAGGGCGTAAGAACTGAGCAACAGAAATGCTACCACAAGACAACAGAATGGCTTTTGTTTGGGTTTTTACAAAAATAAGAACAATGTCGCATCCATCCATCTACACTGGGAACAGGGAGACAGTGTCACAGAGGTACGTGTGTAGATGCTGCAACACGCAGTATTTGTAAAAATGACAACACAGATTTCTAAGGAGCAGCTTTTAAGACAGACCTAACTTGCTTTTCAAAGATGTTGCTTCATTTTATAAGTCTGTTGGTAGGCCAAAAGATAACTAAAGGGTATTCCCACTCTCATTTGCTATCAGTCAAAAAGACTGTAAAAACAGCTAAAACATCTATCCCGTCTAGGGTCTCTTGGGCTCTTAGAATCACAGAGCAAACCTTCATGTATCTCAGGAAATCAGTGGCTGATTCCACACATTTGGCTTAAGCTGGCTAAACTCCTAGTTACTGCTTTCTTTTTCTCTCTCTTTTTTTACCTGATGCTTTCATTTCTGGATTTTTAGATTTGAGGGGTGGGGTTATTTTGGGTATGAGGAAAGACTCTTACCGGGAAAGAAAAGAGTTGATTTTTTAAAAAAACACCTTTTTTTACATTATGTTCTACCATAGGGCAGGTTGGGAGAATAGAAAAGAACTTTCAGACAAGAACAGCAAAAAAAATCCAGAGGGAATAAAAAGTTTAAGATGCGATTACCAGTACGTTTTTCATTTATATCTGAATGGATTACTGCTAAGAGATGGAGGGAAAGTTTTTAACATCAAACTGAAAACACTTTCCATTTCTTGAAAATTATTCTAGAACTATAAAGTCTAAAAACTATTTCCATGGCTTGAGATATGTCTATTTTAATATAGTAAGTACTTTATGTTCCTTTAGGGTATAATACACGCATCAAAATGCCCATAGAAATAATCCTGAAAAAGACTGACTGGCCTTCTCTTAAAACCTGTTATTTTCTTGAAAGTAATTTACAGAGTGTGTCAAATGAGGACACAAGAAGCTTACATTGTGTACTTTAATTTTTTTATTTTTTTCAATAAAGGGACAAAATGGGTGTATGAACAGGTTAATGCAGACAACTGCCAAAAAAACACAGACAGTGGTTTTTCCAATAGAACTTAACAAAGACCAGAAACAAATACAATAAAAAGCCAGGTTGTAATGACCTTTGGTCATCCAAATAAAAAAAAAAATAAAAACAAAGAAAAATAAAAGATCAAATTAAGTGCCTCTGTTTTGAACAGGGCACATAAGCAATAATAAATAGTGACTCCCATAGTAAAAGATAAAATTTCAAGTTACGACAAACAGCTTTCATTACAGGAATAGAAAAGGCCAATAACAAAATATTCTGCATTGCCATTTACAAAAAAGTATTGACTAAAGCGGGCTTTCTCTTTAATATGCTTTGCATATGAAATTCTTTCCAATCTAAATATAAAGCACCATTTAGTTTTTGGCAATGAAAAAAACTGCAAAACATTGGTTTTTTTAACAGTCGGACACGAATGAGCGACTGAACTGAAGCGAACCGAATAATGACCCAGTGGACTGTAGCCCACTCAGGCTCCTCTGTCCATTGGATTCTCCAGGCAGGAATACTGGAGTGGGTTGCCATTTCATTCTCCAGGAGATCTTCCTAACACAGAGATCAAACCTGGGTCTCCTGCATTGCAGGCAGATACTTTATCCTCTGAGCCACCAGGGAAACCCAATAATGACCAGTGTTAAGCATCTTTTCATGTGTTTAATAGCCATCTGTGTGTCTTCTTTGGAGAAATGTCTAGTTAGGTCTTCTACCCACTTTTTGATTGAGTTGTTTGTTTTTCTGGCATTGGGCTGCATAAGCTGCTTGTACATTTTGGAGATTAATACTTTGTAAGTTGTTCCTTTTTCTATTATTTTCTCCCATTCTGAGGGCTGTCTTTTCACCTTGTTTATAGCTTCCTTTGCTGTGAAAAATCTTTAAAATTTAATTAGGTCCTGCTTGTTTATTTTTATTCCCATTTTTCTGGGAGGTGTGTCATAGAGGCTCATGCTGTTATTTATGTCGAAGAGTGTACTACCTATGTTTTCCTCCAGAAGCTTTATAGTTTCTGGCCTTATATTTAAGTCTTTAATTCATTTTGACTTTATTTTTGTGTGTGGTGTTAGGTGTTCTAGTTTCACTCTTTTACACATAGCTGTCCAGTTTTCCCAGAACCATTTATTGAATAGGCTGTCTTTTCTCCATTGTATATTCTTGCTTCCTTTGCCAAAGGTAAAGTGCCCATAGTTCTGTGGGTTTATCCCTGGGCTTTTTATCTTGTTCCATTGGTCTATATTTTAGTTTTTATGCCAGTATCATACTGTCTTAATTATTTTAGCTTTGAGAAATAATTAAGTCAGGCAGGTTGATTCCTCCAGCTCCATTTTTCTTTCTCAAGATTGCTTTGGCTATTCGAGGTCTTTTGTGTTTCCACACAAATTTTGAAAACTTTTGTTCTAGTTCTATGAAGAATACCGTTGATAGCTTGATAGGGATTGCATTGAATCTATAGATTGTTTTGGGTAGTACAGTCATTTTCACAACATTGATTCTTCCAATTCATGTACATGGTATACCTCTCCATATGTTTATGTCATCTTCGATTTCTTGCATCAGTGTCTTATTGTTTTCTGCATACAGATCTTTTGTCTCTTTAGGTAGATTTATTCTTATGTATTCTATTCTTTATATTGCAATGGTGAATGGGATTCTTTCTTTAATTTATCATTATAATTTTTTATTGTTAGTTTAGAGGAATGCAAGTTATTTCTGTGTATTAATTTTAAATCCTTCACCTTTACTATATTCATTGATTAGCTCTAGAAATTTCCTGGTGGCATTTTTAGGGATTTCTTTGTATAGAATCATGTAATATGCAAACAGGGAATGTTTTGCTCTTTTTTCAATTTGAATTCCTTTTATTTCTTTTTCTTCTCTGATTGTTGTATCAAAAACTTCCAAAACTATGTTGAATAATAATGGCAAGAGAGGAAACCCTTGTCTTCTTCCTGATCTTAGAGGAAATGCTTTCAGTTTTTCACCTTTGAGAATGAATCACTTTCTTATATACTATCAGTTAACTAGTAGAATTTGCAATTAAAAGTAGAATATGATTCATATTAGTACCCCAAAAATAAAATACTTAGGTATAAACATTTTTTAATATACATAGTATATAAGAAGAACACTACCATACTCAGATAAATAAAGTCAAATAAGAACTGAATCAATGGAAAGACATTCTATGTATATGAATAAGAATACTCAGTGTTTTCAAAATATTAGTCCTTCCCAACTTGCAATCTGATTTGAAATCCCAGGAAGTTGCTTAGTAAGTACGGACAAAGTGATTCTAAAATGTTTCTGGAGAGGCAAAAGAAAGAATGTCCAACACAATACTGAAGGAGAAGAAAAATTTAAAGGACTGACCCCACTTGATTTCACTATAAAGATGCAGTGATCAACATAAATTTACATTGGTAAAGAATAGACAAGTAGATAAATGGAAACAAATGGATAGCCTAGAAATAAAGCCATGTAAATAGAGTTAACTGATCTTTGACCAAAGGCAATACAGTGGAGACAAGACAGTCTTTTCATAATTGGTGCTGAAAAAACTAGACATACACAAGCAAAAAAATGAATCTAAATATAAATCTTTCCCTGTCACATATATTAATGCAATGAATTATAGACCTATAATCAAAATGCAAAAGTATAAAGCTTTAGAAAATAACATAGGAGAAAACCTAGATAATGGCCTGACTTTTTAGATATAATACCAAAGACACATGCTTCCCAGGTTGTACTATGGTAAAGAACCTGCTTGTCAATGCAGGAGACGTAAGAGACATGGGCTCGATCCCTGGGTCAGGAAGATCCCCTGGAGAAGGGAATGACAATCCACTCCAGTATTCTTGCCTGGAGAATCCCATATACAGAGGAGCCTGGCAGGCTACAGTCCACTGGTTTGCAAAGAGTCAGACACAACTGAAGCAACTTACCATGTACACACACACCAAACACACAATCCATGAAAGAAATAATGGTTAAGTTGGGCTTTATTAAAATTTAAAACTTCTGCTCTGCAATAAATAATATCAAAAGAATTAGAAGACAATACCCAGATTGGAAGAAAACATTTACAAAAGATACATTTGATAAGGGGTTGTTATCCAAAATATTAAAAAGAACTATTAATACTCAGTAATAAGAACACAAACATCCCAATTTAAATATGGGCCAAAGACCTTAACAGACACTTCACCGAAGAAGATATAGAGATTGAGGACAATCATATGAAAAAATTCTCCACATATCATCAAGAAAATGTAAAATAAAATGAGATACCACTGTATACTTTTCAGAATGGCCAAAATCTGAACTATGAAATAGCAAGTGCTAGTAAAGATGTGGACCAACAGGAATAGGTGGTAGCAATGCATATTGTACACTCACCATAAAATTAATTACTGGTGGCAATGTATAATGATGCAATCACTTTGGAAAACAGTTTGGAGATTACTTACTAAGTTAAATATAATATTACTATACAATCCAGTCATTATATTACTTGGTAGTTATCTGAAGGATTTGAAAACTTATGTAAACAGAAATCTACACTTGAATGTTTAATTGCCAAAACACAGAATCATCTAAGATGTCGGCCAGAATGTGAATGGATAAATAAACTGTGGCACATCCAGACAATGACACATTATTTAATACTAAAAGGGAGCTTTCAAACCATGAAAAGATATGTAATGACCTTAAAAATACACTACTAAATGAAATAAGCAAATGTAAAAAGGCTACATATTCCAATCACAGGACATTCTTGAAAAGGCAAAACTATGGAGAAAGTAAAATGATCCATGGTTTCCAGGTGAGAAGATGTATAGGCAGAACACAGAGGGCTTTTAGAGCAGTACAAATGCTCTAAATATTATTATAATGAAGAAAATATGCCATTATACATTTGTCCAAACCCATAGAATGTACAGCACCTAGTAAACCATATTTGAAACTATGGATTTTGTGTGTTAAAATGTGTTAATGTAGACTCATCAATTGTTATGAATGTACCATTCTGGTGGGAGATGTTGCTAATGGAGGAGGCTATGTGTGTGGGGGGGGTGGGGCAGGAGCTGTATTAGAACTCTCTTTACCATCCCCCTCAATTTTGCTGTGAAATTTAAACTGCTCAAAAAATTAAAGTCTTAAAAAAAGTACTCTGATATTTCTATCTAAAATGATGTCACTAATATTTGCATTATAGATAAAGACTAAATGCCTGATTTTTGACTCAACTCCACCCACTAGTTTATAAATGAGTAAAATGTGGGCATACCATCTTGCCTCTGCTTTTGTTATTGAATGAATAGCTAGTTTTACCCTCCACATCTCTTGTCCTTTGCCACCTTTTCTTGAGACATCCATAGAATTGCCTGTCAATTTATCTTTTCTTAATTCCACTGTGCTCAGATTATTATTATAGCCATTTTCCCACTTCCTGTCATCTACCTGATTTTGCTTCTTCAACCATAGACCCCAAGAGGTCCTGCAAAACTCACCACTAATGGTATCTCTTAAATGGTCCCTAAAGATAAGAACTGCAGGGTTATTATTCAAAGTCCTAAGGCAGAACAGGAGTTAGAGCCCTAGCAACAAGACTTTATCTTTCTTAAAGAACACATTACATTTCATCAATTGACCTGAGGAAAATTATCACATCATATGATAAAATAGATTGGCTTATATAACAATCATTTTTAAAAACCACAATTGTTTACAAAGAAATGGCTTGGCCTTTAGGGTATACCATAAAGAAACATAAACTAGTTTCATTTCTCCTCAATTGGCTGATTTTTACTGTGTAAAGGTACATAAACAGAAATGGTGTCTTACATATACTCTCATTAAATCTGTTTGTTGAAGAAGGCAGTGAGAAAGGACTTTCCTACAAGCAATTACATTGAAAGCTGGCCAAATTCATAAAATAGACGGGATATAATCACTTTCACATTTGAAATACAATGTTTTCAAATTAAATAAAATTTACTGTTTTCAAATATGTTTTTAAAAAATATATAATTCATTCATTCAACTTGTTTCTACACAAGCACAAAGTAACCAGTGTGACTGATAGTTGATTCAATTATTGAAATGCTATTGAAATTGACTGATAATCCCAGTCAAAACAGTGAAACTAGATCAGTTTAGTTCAGTCACTCAGTCGTGTCTGACTCTTTGCAACCCCATGAATCGCAGCACGCCAGGCCTCCTTGTCCATCACCAACTCCCAGAGTACACCCAAACCAATGTCCATTGATTCAGTGATGCCATCCAACCATCTCATCCTCTGTCATCCCCTTCTCCTCCTGCCCTCAATCTTTCCCAGCATTAGGGTCCTTTCCAATGAGCCAGCTCTTCGCATCAGGTGGGCAACATATTGGAGTTTCAGCTTCAACATCAGTCTTTTCAATGAACACTCAACTGATTTCCTTTAGGATGGACTGGTTGGATCTCCTTGTAGTCCAAGGAACTCTCAAGAATCTTCTCCAGCATCACAGTTCAAAAGCATCAATTCTTCACCACTCAGCTTTCTTTATAGTCCAATTCTCACATCCATACATGACCACTGAAAAAACCATGGCCTTGACTAAATGGACCTTTGTTGATTCCAGTTTGTGCTTCTTCCAGCCCAACGTTTCTCATGATGCACTTTGCATATAAGTTAAATAAGCAGGGTGACAATATACAGCCTTGACGTACTCCTTTCCCGATTTGGAACCAGTCGGTTGTTCCATGTCCAGTTCTAACTGTTGCTTTCTTACCTGCATCCAAGTTTTTCAAGAGACAGGTCAGGTGGTCTGGTATTCCCATCTCCTTCAGAATTTTCCACAGCTTATTGTGATCCACACAGTCAAAGGCTTTGGCATAGTCAATAAAACAAATAGATATTTTCCTGGAACTCACTTGCTTTTTCGATGATCCAGCAGATGTTGGCAATTTGATATCTGGTTCCCCTGACTTTTCTAAAACCAGCTTGAACATCTGGAAATTCACGGTTCACGTATTGCTGAAGCCTGAAACTAGGTATATCCCCTTAAAACTCTGTTTTACAAAACTAACACTTTTGTACCAATTTATACAGTATTCCCACTAGATGGCAAACTTTAGTCATAAATACAGAAGTCATTTTAAAACCATTATAAGGTTTTTTGTTATAGTGTGACAAAAATGGCTAGCAAGATGTTAACATTAATTTTAATCATAGACATCAAATTATCATGCTTAAGATAAAAAGATTAACAAGATAGTTGGAGAAGTAGCTCTAAAATACTAAATTTGAGAAGGCAAAAGAAGATAATCTCCAAAGTAAGGCATAAAATAAAAGGTGTGGCAGTACCAAGAAATCTTTCAAATCCTTGCTAAATCTAGCATTGCTGAACCCCTCTTCAGAGGAAAGATTGATCTTACACAGACCAGAAAGAAAACTATGAAAGAAATTATTTTACTAATTTGAATTCAATTTCCATGATGCTTATTATAATTTTCATATTGGTAACATTTGATTGCCAGAAACACAGATAGTTGATAGCAGATTTTAAAAAGACAAAATATGAGGAAGGAAAGCTTCATTTGAAGTTTGAGTTCTAAATAATAGAACCTAATTTTCTGGTGAATTTTAAAATTAGAGATACTTGAGAGATTTTGTTTGATTGCTTGTTTGTTTTCATTTGCTATTCAATGCAATTATAACCAGATACCTCTTTGAAAAACCATATGGCCACACATCTGAAAATCTAGCTGATTTTTTATTTATATTCCATAATACTAATACAAATATTTTGAAAGGTTTTCACGTAGAGATTTTCTATCAGTTCAAATGCTAAATCAAGAAAGAGAACATTTATGTGCTTGAAAATCATACATTGATTTTGAACATGATTACTTATACAAATATTTCAAGATTTTCCGACAAAACTGTCTTACTGATTGGAAGTTAACATTCTGTGTTTAGATGAATTTTCATTGATTTCTGTTATGCAAATATGAATAAGATAAATGAAAAAGGCAACCCAGATTGTTACTTAGAAATGTCCACTGACATAGTCGCTGGCTGTTAGTTCATTATATTTTCACTGGAAAGTAGTTTAATCTCTGATGTTGCAGCTTTAAAGCAATTGTGCTACCTAATCAACCACTACCATCTACAGTTCTCGATTCAGCAGATGCTGAAATTATTAATGAGAGAATATGTAATGGAATCATAGAAAATCACTCTTGCAGTTAGGTACAAAAGTATTTAATGGTTATAATTCATAAGAAGATTGATAATTTATGGCTTTTTATAACATGCAATATAATTTATAGAATGTAGTATATTGTTGTGTATGCCCAGAGTGATATAAAGCCACTGGTGTCCCTGGATTCTGCTTAGGACCTCATGGATTGCATTGTCCAGAAGAACAGTTCCAAAAGGGAAACACACTTCTATAATCAAACACGTAAACACACACACACACACAGAGGAAAGGTAGAATTATAGCAATCTGTTTTACACTTTTTTGGTATTTTTATATAATGAGTTTAGTTTAAAATGTTAAATTCTGCAATGCTTTTTAAGTGTGTTACATAATAGGAGAGAAAGCAGTTAGCTATTAAATAAAAATAACTTTATATCTGTTCAGTTCAGTTCACCAGCTCAGTCATGTCCGACTCTTTGCGACCCCATGGACTGCAGCACTCCAGGCCTCCCTGTCCATTGCCAATTCCCAGAGTTTATTCAAACTCATGTCCATTGAGTCAGTGATGCCATCAAACCATTTCATTCTCTGTCATCCCCTTCTCCTCCTGCCCTCAATCTTTCCCAGCATCACAGTCTTTTCCAATGAGTTAGCTCTTCGCATCAGGTGGCCAAAATATTGGAGTTTCAGCTTCAACATCAGTCCTTCCAAGGAATATTCAGGAATGATTTCCTTTAGGATGGATTAGATGGGTCTCCTTGCAGTCCAAGGAACTCTCAAGAGTTTTCTTCAACACTACAGTTCAAAAGCATCAGTTCTTCAGTGCTCAGCTTTCTTAATAGTCCAGCTCTCACATCCATACATGACTACTGGAAAAACCGTAGCTTTGACTAGATGGACCTTTGTTGGCAAAGTAATGTCTCTGCTTTTTATATGCTGTTTAGGTTGGTCACAACTTTTCTTACAAGGAGCAAGTGTTAAGATTTACTTTATTATTATCAGAGGAACATATAGAAAAGTTTTTATTTGATTTATATAGTACACTTAATCACAAAACAACACTTAAAAATCTGTTATGTCAAAAGAAAGTGTAACTACATTCATCCACTAGTATTGACTCCAAATATGAATTTCCAATGCTGCAATTGCAAACACACAAAACCTAAATTGTACAACTTTAATTATTATGAATATCAAATTTAGGTGTAAAGGTTAGTGGTGACAATATTTTTATACTCACCCAGTCTTCACTTCCTTTTCATGTGCTTCAATTACCTACCCCTCCCTCCCTTTACCCCACTATATGTAGGAATATTGAATTATTTTTCAGATCCAAATGTCAATTTATAATGAAAAAGTAAATATCTTCTCTCATTACTTATTTCTTCTGGACTTCAGCTATTAATAGAAAATTGTCTTTAACCTAACCTGGTCAAAAAATACTTGTGGGATTAATTACTTCAGTATATTATTGGCACAATTGCTAGAGATAATTTGTCTCATTACGTACTTATTGCTCAATGAAGAAAAGAAAGTCTGGTACACATTTGAAGTCAATGGATTGATTGATTTTTTCAGAGACAGAGCATAGGTACAAAGTGGGAAGCCTTTCCATGGGTACCTGATGATGACTTCCCTTCTTTTCTCTGTTTTCTCTCTTCTAAGTTAATTTGTGGTTTACTTCTAGTTAGACTCAGGTTTTTGTTCATTTCAGTCATTTTTAATCTCTGTTTTCTTTTTGTTTTGTTTTGGTTTGGTTTTTTTGGCTTTGTTTTGCTTTGTCATTGTCTTGTTTCAAATCTAGTCTCTCTCTTTTACTCTTCATTGAAATTTTAATAAATGGAAAATAGTGTAACTATTAATATTACTGACTCATTAGGCAAATCAGAAAAAATGGAGAAGCAAATATTTGTAGACTGGGTTTTCCACATAATCTCTTCTTCCTTAGCTATTTTTTCCTATTTCCACACATAAAAAATGTTTTTAATCTTTTATCCCACTTTCAAGAAAACTCATATTTTGTCAGTTTTGAAAATACAAAAGACTTAAAGTATAATATAGATATATAGATCACAGCAGGTCAGAATATGTTTATGTCTGTTTATATGACTCTCCTCACATTGCATCCCAAACACATGGAAAAAAATAAAAGGTAGTAAAAAAAGTCTCAAAATGAGTAACCTAAATAGATTGTTGCACAGGCAAAATAGCAGGTAGAGTTTATTTTTGGCTGCTAAGAAAAAACTGTGTTAATCCTACAGTACCAAGTTCAAATAAATTTTAACCCATTTTAACCATCTCTCTAATACATGCACATATTTTCCTACTTATAAATATAATCCAAGAAAAATCAGTGAGGTGTCTCTGATTTATAAAATATAAACTCAATATCATATGTATTGGTGCCACTAATTCTTACTGATAAAGCAGCATGTGAAGAGAAAAGAGAACTGGGAGTATAGGAATAAAAGTTAATTTTATAATTTGGTATGATATATGCAAACTGATCAGAATATTGGCTAATAATTTATTCCCATTGAGTTGTGATTTTACTTAGTCAGAACCATAAACATGCAAGATATTAGAGAGAGCTCATGTCCCCAAGGACCCAGTCTTATTTTCCTAGTATGACCATTCAGTTCAGTTCAGTTACTCAGTCGTGTCTGACTCTTTGTGGCCCCATGAATTGCAGCACGCCAGGCCTCCCTGTCCATCACCATCTCTCGGAGTTCACTCAGACTCACATCCATTGAGTCCATGATGCCATCCAGCCATCTCATCCTCGGTCGTCCCCTTCTCCTCCTGCCCCCAATCCCTCCCAGCATCAGAGTCTTTCCCAATGAGTCAACTCTTCGCATGAGGTAGCCAAAGTACTGGAGTTTCAGCTTTAGCATCATTCCTTCCAAAGAAATCGCAGGGTTGATCTCCTTCAGAATGGATTGGTTGAATTTCCTTGCAGTCCAAGGGACTCTCAAGAGTCTTCTCCAACAACACAGTTCAAAAACATCAATTCTTCTGCGCTCAGCCTTCTTCACAGTCCAACTCTCACATCCATACATGACCACAGGAAAAACCAAAGCCTTGACTAGATGGACCTTAGTCGGCAAAGTAATGTCTCTACTTTTGAATATACTATCTAGGTTGGTCATAACTTTTCTTCCAAGGAGTAAGTGTCTTCTAATTTCATGGCTTCAGTCACCATCTGCAGTGATTTTGGAGCCCAAAAAGATAAAGTCTGACCATTATGACCTCTTTTTCTCTGTTTCTTCTTCTTCATGGGACAAAAGGATAGTATCTGACTTCAAATTCGCTCATAACCAGTTCTATTGGTTAAATTCATTTTTGAGAAATGGGAAATAAGCATCCCTCCTGATTTTTAATGCTGAACCAAATTATTGCCCAAAATTCATTAAAGCCCATGAAGATTTCCTTATTTTCCTTTAAAGCAAAAATTAAAGTATCATTTACAAGATGGAGTTCAAAATATACAAATCAAGCACATTATAACACTGAACCTGGGAAAGAAATAAAGACTACTCAGTGGAATAAAATAGACTAAAAGATGCCTTGCTTTTCTGTCAGTTTGAAACAGCAAGGATTCTCCTGAAAGTACAGTTCTCATAGGAATACTTCCACCTTTGTTTACTTCTAATTAAAATTGGAGGAGCAGAAGCAAGGGCATCTCAGCTGATCCTAATTACTAGGCAGATGTAAAGATGGAAATAGCTTCAGATCCATATACTATGGTTTAAAGCAATGAATAAACACTTGTATGCTAGAAAGAAAAGGCATAATCATACCCTCTTAGGCTGTCTCAAGCGGACCTATAAAGTGGCCTTTGAGGATGGGGTCAGTCTGCTGCTATCCTGTCTATTAGATTGTGTAGACTGCTTGAAAGACATAAGAAAAATTGTTGTAACATTCATCCTAATACCATTGGATGACAGCTCTCCATAGCTGCCACACGGAAGTCAAATAGCAGCTGTAAAACTCAGAATATTTTGAGATGGTGAACTTCCATGCCAGGGAATAAGCTAGGCACTTCAACTGAGGGAGCACAAATCAGGGCTGTCATGGGCACCTGATGTTCCTCTTCTTGGAATGACACCTGTTTGGGGGTTATGCTTAGGTCAGGATTACTGAGAACTTTTAAATGCATGAAAACCTGCTGCTGCTGCTGCTAAGTCACTTCAGTCGTGTCCGACTCTGTGTGACCCCATAGACGGCAGCCCACCGGGCTCCCCCATCCCTGGGATTCTCCAGGCAAGCATACTGGAGTGGGTTGCCATTTCCTTCTCCAGCATGAAAACCTAAGCAATCTTTATTTTGTTAACCCACTCTTACTTTGAATACTGTTAAATTTCAGTTAGAAACAAATCCTTGAGATTAAAATTGGTCATTTGCACACTGTAAATAAGGTGTTCTTATCAATTTTGGTTCACAGACCTCTGAATATCTCATGAAAATTTTGACTTTTTCTCTAGCAGTTTCATATAGTCATAAAATGTTGAATGCAAATATAAACACTTACTGTAGTCTCTTAGGTTTGAGACAGGCTGCAACCTGCAAACTCTGCTACACTCCTTGCACATGGAATAACACTTCTTCCAGCAACAGAATATGAAGAAACTATAAGGGACTAAAAATAATTGCACATGTGTTCAGTTGGGACAAATTATGAACAATAAAGATGCAAAAAAGGCCAAAACCCAAACACCACTTCTGTGGTGAAAGGAGCAAAAGCAGGATACCATGCATGATCCCTGCACACAGCACCACCAAGAAAGCGGACAGACCACCTAAGTCACCCATACAGGCCAACCTACTGATTTGCCCCACCTTCACCCCATTTAAGGAACCAGCTAGCCTCCCTCACCACCATGAGGGACCAAGCAAGGGAATCTAGTACTTAGTTTTGCTTCCTCTTGCTACAGCACAAATCACAATAAAGCCTTGCCTGAGTTCCTATTCTGTTCTCATATTAATTGCTATTGATTAAAGAATTTAAGAACCCAGGTCAGTAACAGGCCCATGGACCTACATTAAGAACTGCTGATCCTCAATAGCAAGTGTGGAAATAAAGCATTCAAATTTCAAGGAAAATAATGTAAAATCATTGGCTTTCTTTGGCCAAACTATTCTGAGAAGATTTTGACAATGCTAAATAGCTAAAGTAAAGTGCCTGTATAATTCCATGATTCAAACCATATAAATTTATAAATTCTTTGGAGAACATATTGATTGAGTGACAAATCTTATGCCAACAAGCTGAGGATGTCCAACCATTGGCTTGAATCAAAAACTTCTAGTGAAGATAAGCAATTATGGTCTGGTTCAGAGAATGAGCACTATGTTCCCAAGGTGTACTTTACATGCATAATTACATGCAGTGCAAAACTTACTTTCTAAGAGTATTTGAATTAGGAGAGAGTATAATTAAATGCATAGTACTAGTTGTTACCTTGGAAATTTAAGCTGCAACTTAACAAAATGATTCTCTTCATCTTGTATTCCTCAGAAGATTCTAGTTTCAAGTTCCCTCAAGCACTTCAATCTGCATGATGATGATAAAGGTTTGAATTCCTGAGGTTTTAAAAATAATTAACTTCACTCAGTTTTACCAGTTGTAAAATTAAAAATTATGGCCTAAACCAAGTCCTTACTTGAATAGTATATTTTACTGTGAACCATATTATAGCACTAAACTAGATGTTTGATTTACACTTTTCTTTTAAACCTGTGCTTAATCCCAGTGCCCACAGGAATATCTTATTCAGAAATGCATATAGTCTCATAGATTATGGGACAATATATCTCCCTTTTGATATCACCTTTGTAATAAAACTCTGTGGTCAAGTGTTCTCTGCTTTCTACTTCTAACACCTACACACTATCTAGGTGAAACAATTTTTATATTGTCTTTAGTTACTTTAAATAAGTGAAATAATTCACCACATCCAACCCTACTTTTATCTAAATCTTTCCTTGGTTAATACAACACACTCAGCTATGACCTCAAGAAATCAAACATGACTGGTTACTTAATTGAACCATTGAAGAACTCTGATTATATGTTTTTTCAGTGATTATGTCTGAAACTGATAGATATTCTTCTATGTAATACTTATTTAACATTTAACAGGAAGTTACTGCTCTGTATAATTCATCCCTTATTAAAGTGATGAATTCTTGTAAGGCATGAGATGCTAAAAGAATTGAAATGAGATTCAAACCAAAGTATTTTCTTGTACTTTATTTTTGGGGGTGTTTATACAGAGAGTTGAGAAGTCTATGTTAAGTGGAATGAAAGCAAGCCCTATTAGTTTCTTAGCAATGTCCAAAGAAAATAGTTCAGCTCTTCTCAGCTTGAATCCTGTTGCCTATGTCAAGCAAGCTTGATGAAAAATCCAAAATAATAGAAGCTTGACAATTTTAATTGTCCTATACCCCTGTCTTCTGAACATAATAGTGGCTGAATAAAAATTGGGTATTTATAAACTGAGGAAATATGCACACTCACTATCCAGTTCTGCCACCTTTAACTATGTTGGCACTCATTTGGATTTTGCTTGTTTTCATACTACAGCACTTGCTTTCTGGATGGATCACTTTTCTATTAGGTTTATTAATTGACTAAACTTGGTTTTTGCTTTCAATGATATTCCTTTGGGTTTGGTGAATGTTGTTTCATAAAATAGCATCACAGCTGTCCACTGACTAAGAGAAGCCTCATTGTACTGTTGATTTTTTGGTTACCACCTAGCCCAGAAACTCCTCTCACTTAACTGAAAAACCCAAGTAATTTATAGTGGAATTTTCCTTCCTACCATCGACCTCGGTTCTTGTGTCTCTGGCATAAACACTCACATCTTCCTTACTATAATCTGAAAGTTCATGTCTCTCTCTGTGAACAAAACAAAAAGTATGCTCACGAACCAGTTTTGTAAAGGTTAAGTCATAGACTGCTGCATTCACTGACCAAAGTGCACACTGAGTGGAAATTAAGATAGTAACAGGAAGAGGCACTCTGTGCTTTGGATAATCAGGCCCCTCACATAGTTTGATGTATATCAGAGGAAGAATATTAATAACCCCAGATTTTCACATCTTTTCATATGTAGAAAAACACTAAAATCATTAAATTGAGTTATCTGTTCCTTGTGATTAGCAGTAATCTTTTACCACTGTGTATACTTGATTGTACATATTTCTTAGCCAAATATCATATATAAACTGGATTTTTCTCACCTGTTCACAAGTGTTTCATCAGAGCTAGCTGAGCAGCTGTCCCAGGCTATAGTTCTCAGCATAAAAAAATAGCTTATGAATTATCTGAATAAAACTTAAACTCACATTTCTTGTGTTGTATGTTTTTCTTTAAGGTGACACCCTCAAATTTGTATTTTGAGATCCTGACCCCTAAAAGTGATGGTATTAGGAGGCCTGGCCTTCAGGGCGTCATGAGGGTTTGGCCCTCAAAAATGAAGTTAGTGCCATTATGAAACAGGAGTAAGAGAACTCTCTCCCCACTTCTACCACATGAGGATACAGCAAGAAAGTGAACCAGGGTGAAAGACCTCATCAGACACTGGATTCGCCAGGATTTTGGTTTTGAACTCCCCAAGAATTTGAGAAATAAATCTCTGTTGCTTATAAATTACCCAGTCTACAATGTTTTATTATAGTAGTCCAAATGAACTAAGACATTCTTCAGTGTTCAGACCAAAGAATTGGGATTTTGCCTCAATTCAACCTGACTTATACTCTAATACTCTGTAGGAACCAAGTTGTAGTCTATTGGACCATTTCCAGCTGTTTTTTAAAATACATGGAGAGGGAGGTGGGAGGGGGGTTCAGGATGGGGAACACATGTAAACCCATGGCCGATTCATGCCAATGTATGGCAAAACCCACTACAATATTGTAAAGTAATTAGCCTTCAATTAAAGTAAATACATTTAAAAAATAAAATGAAATACACTAGGGAAGGGATATGAAGATCAATTGCATTGTTTGTCTCCCTTGTCAATTGAAGGGATGACACTGTAAGTATGCTGAATACTCATTCAAGTAATGTCTCTCTCTTACAATTCCAACACCACATCCTTTTCACCACAGTAGATTCCCTTGGACCTCGATGCCTGTATTTGCCAAATTCTATTTTGAAAATGTATCATGGGACACTAGGCCAGTCCTCCTCAGCTCTTCTCTGAGAAAGCCTCTCCCTATGCTTCAGAAGCTTAGGTATCAGATATTCACAACACATTTCATATAGGAACTCGTCTCTCTTATTCCACAGGTGATATTCTACTGCCACACATCTCCCTTCCATTCATTTCCTAACAGTATCAAAGCTGGGCTCAGGCTCTTTGTCTGTGTTAATCTATCTTCACTCTAGCTCTTATCCTTTTCCTCCATAAAATTTCCTGTGCCCCTTCAGAGATTTGATCTTGCAATTTTAGTTGGGCATTCCCCAAAACATAAGAAATTCATAAAATGCCCCTGAATATTTGAGGCCAGTTATCTACAAGAATTAGCTCAGGTATCTAAAGTTAAGCTATGGAATTCAAACTTCACAGGATCCTTCATTACTTGAACAAAATATTTTACTACAAAAATCTATTTGACAAAATCCAAAGATCATGGCAAGCAGTATAACAGTAATGTAGCTAACAATCTATGTTTTGAAAATCTGTATTGAAAGAAATGGTGATAGTGTATAGATAAATATTGTGTTTATTTTTTCTCTAACTGTACAGTGATAACTGACCTTTTTTGTTTTGTAAGGGTACTAAACCACATGGATCTTGAAAATATTTGATAAATTTTTATTATTTTTATGAAGGTTATTAAAAGTAGAAAACAGAGTTTTAAAAATTCATGTCATAATAAGAGATCTACCTTTCAGACTCCCTTTCAAAATCACAAGGTCAGGGCCTTAATCCACATAGCAAATTTGTGATTTATCAATATCTCATGAATCATCTGATCTTCAAGGTTGTGTCTGCTGCTACTGCTGCTAAGTTGCTTCAATTGTGTCCAACTCTGTGCGACCCCATAGACGGCTGCCCACCAGGATCCACTGTCCCTGGGATTCTCCAGACAAGAACACTGGAGTGGGTTGCTATTTCCTTCTCCAATGCATGAAAGTGAAAAGTGAAATTGAAGTTGCTCAGTCGTGTCCGATTCTTAGCGACCCCATGGACTGCAGCCTACCAGGCTCCTCCATCCATGGGATTTTCCAGGCAAGAGTACTGGAGTGGGGTGCCATTGCTTGCCTTCTTCACAAGGTTGTGTCTAGGTTCTACTAAAAGCACTATACTTCATTTGCATTTATCTCTACAGACATGAAATTAAAAGACACTTACTCCTTGGAAGAAAAGTTATGACTAACCTAGATAGCATATTCAAAAGCAGAGACATTACTTTGCCGACTATGGTACGTCTAGTCAAGGCTATGGTTTTTCCTGTGATCATGTATGGATGTGAGAGTTGGACTGTGAAGAAGGCTGAGCGCCAAAGAATTGATGTTTTTGAACTGTGTTGTTGGAGAAGACTCTTGAGAGTGCCTTGGACTGCAAGGAGATCCAACCAGTCCATTCTGAAGGAGATCAGCCCTGGGATTTCTTTGGAAGGAATGATACTAAAGCTGAAACTCCAGTACTTTGGCCACCTCATGCGAAGAGTTGACTCATTGGAAAAGACTCTGATGCTGGGAGGGATTGGAGGCAGGAGGAGAAGGGGACGACCAAGGATGAGATGGCTGGATGGCATCACTGACTCGATGGACGTGAGTCAGTGAACTCTGGGAGTTGGTGATGGACAGGGAGGTCTAGTGTCCTGCGATTCATGGGGTCACAGAGAGTCAGACATGACTGTGTAACTGAACTGAACTGAACTACAGAACAAATGAGGTTGTATTGTTCCATCCAACTTGATTCTAATGAGGCTAAATGCAACGACGATTATAAAAAATCGTCATGATGTGGTTTTACTGACTTCATACCCACAGCATTGTTAATTTTATCCCCACTCCCTGTTGCCTTGATTTTATTTTTACATATTTCTGTAACATGTTTCACCCTAACATCTCTTATATAACAATGGCAGTATGGATATCAAAGTCTTGAGTCCTGAGTTTAGAAAAATATATATCCTTTCGTAAATTCAGGGGAAGAAGTATACAAATATGAAGTATTTATAATACAACATATTCTAGTTCAGCATAACATATTAATCCAATAATAATTTATTAAACCCTTATATATTTTGTTCTGTAATATTTGTATTTGTTATTTATTTTAGAAATTGCAAGTACTCTTGGAAAATTTGATGGAAACAATAGTGAGACAGAGAGAGAAAAATTTTTAAAAAGTAAGCAGGGAGAGACAATTGAGATCACTACTCAGAGTGCCAAAAGAAGTGTTCTATTTCTATGGCTTGTTCTGCCTTTGGCTTAGATGGTGTACCAACTAGTATAATTTGTGATGTGAACACCAAATCACCAAGAGTTGTATTGACTGACATCAGTGAGTGAGTGATAGTCACTCAGTCATAATTGACTAAACTTCTTGTTCATATATTCATCATCTAGAAAATTCTTGAGCAAACTTATTTTCCAGTGTAATTTTCACTGTGTAGAGACACTCAAGGCTGCCTAGGGGTTCTATTGATTACTTGGGAGAAGATGTAACATGTCTACAAAATTTGTTGCTCAGTCACAAAGTCATGTCCAACTCTTTGCAACCCCATGTACTGTAGCAAGCTAGGTTTCCCTGTCTTTCACTATCTTGCTGCTGCTGCTGCTGCTAATTGACCGTCTTTTCTGCCCTCTAAAACGGAAGCCCTGTGACGGCACAGTTAGCTTTGTTCACCACTGTATTGCTAGCTGAAAGTAAACTGCAAGGGTAGGGCTGAGAGAGACTATAGCATTAATGGTTCAGCAAATATTCATTCCCTCCCTTGCCTTTAGAAAATGACTCTGCCATACTGATGGTGGCTTGGCTATGCCATTCATTTTGACCTCATGGTGTATGAGAAATATTTTTCCTTCCCCTTGAGTTGGGTGTTGACCATAATATTTGCTTTGGCTGATGCAGTTTTAGAGAACACGAACAGGTGGAACCTCAAACCATCCTTGCCTTCCTGCCGCAACGCAGGAAGCTGCTGATACTGGGATAATGACAAACATGTGGGGCCCACTTGGGCCCAGCTCAAGGCTTAAATCCAAGCTCAGCTGCTGCTGCTGCTGCTAAGTCGCTTCAGTCGTGTCCAACTCTGTGCGACCCCACAGATGGCAGCCCATTGGGCTCTGCCATCCCTGGGATTCTCCAGGCAAGAACACTGGAGTGGGTTGCCATTTCCTTCTCCAATACATGAAAGTGAAAAGTGAAAGTGAAGTCACTCAGTCGTGTCTGACTCAGAGACTCCATGGACTGCAGGCTACCAGGCTCCTCTGTCCATGGCAGTTTCCAGGCAAGAGTACTGGAGTGGGATGCCATTGCCTTCTCCAAGCTCAGCTGAGTCTATCCTAAATTATCTGGGCTCCAGTCGAAGGAATGACACATGAGGAGGAAATAAACACGTCACTGAGGCATTGGTTTTTACAAGCAAAAGACAACAGATATGAAGACCAAAATGCTTTTTGAATGAAATCATAGTTAAGATTTTAGTGTTTGAAAATTGTATCCTATGAATGCGTAATGGAATATTTACATCTTAAAAATTTATATGAAATCACACAAAAACCCAAGGATGAGGAATGTGATTTGATTCCAGAAAATGTGTTACCTTGGGATGAATGTTAGACAACACATTCTTTTTTCAATAAAGTTTGTCTGATTTAGGGAAAAGGAATAATGAAGTATACCCTAGTTCTGGTGCTTCAGTGCTAGCAATTAAAATAAATTTTAATTTACTTTACATCCAGCAGTGTTCATGTTTTCTTTTGAACAGTGCTCGGATGTGTGTGTGTGTGTGTGTGTGTGTGTCTATCCCAGCATCAGGGTCTTTTCCAGTGAGTCAGCTCTTTGCATCAGGTGGCCAAAGTATTGTAGCTTCAGAATGAGTCCTTCCAGTGAATATTCAGAGTTGATTTCCTATCGCATTGATCGGTTTGATTGCCTTATTGTCCAAAGGACGCTCAAGAGTCTTCTCCAGTACCACAATTTGAAACTATCAATTCTTTAATGCTCAGCTTTCTTTATGGTCCAACTATCACATCCTAGAAAAACCATAGTTTTGACTATATGTACCTTTGTTGGTAAAGTGATGTCTCTAGTTTTGTCATAGCTTTCCCTCCAAGGAGCAAGCATCTTTTAATTTTGTGGCTATAGTCACCGAGTGCAGTGATTTTGGAGACCAAGAAAATAAAATCTGCCACTGTTTCCACCTTTTCTCTTGTATTTTCCATGAACTGATCTTAAGTTTTTTAAATTTGAGTTTCAAGCCAGCTTTTTCACACTCCTCTTTCACCCTTATCAAGAGGTTCTTTAGTTCCTCTTCACTTTCTGCTATCAGAGTGGTAACATCTGCATATTTGAGGCTATTGATATTTCTCCTGGCAATCTTGATTTCAGGTTGGGATTCATCCAGCCTAGCATTTCTCATGATGTCCTCCACATATAAGTTAAATAAGAAGGCTGACAATGCACAGCCTTGACATAATCCTTTCCCAATCTTGAATCAGTCCATTGTTCCATGTCTAGTTCTAACAGTTGCTTCTTGACCTACATACAGGTTTCTTAGGAGACAGGCAAAGTGGTCTGATATTCCAGTCTCTTTAAGAATTTTCCACAATTTGTTGTGATATACACAAAGTGCTTTACTGTAGTTAGTAAAGCAGAAGTAGATGTTTTTCAGGAATTCCCTTGCTTTTTCTATGTTACAGCATATGCTGGCAATTTGATTTCTGGTTCCTCTGCCTTTTCTAAATCCATCTTGTGCATCTGAAAGTTCTTGGTTCATGTACTGCTGAAGCCTATCTTAAAGGATTCTGGGCATTATCTTGCTAGCATGTTTAATAAGTGCAAATGTATGGTAGTTGGAACATTCTTTGGCATTGTTCTTCTTTGAGACTGGAATAAAAACTGATCTTTTCCTGTCCTGTGGCCACTGTTTAGTTTTCCNCATCTGAAAGTTCTTGGTTCATGTACTGCTGAAGCCTATCTTAAAGGATTCTGGGCATTATCTTGCTAGCATGTTTAATAAGTGCAAATGTATGGTAGTTGGAACATTCTTTGGCATTGTTCTTCTTTGAGACTGGAATAAAAACTGATCTTTTCCTGTCCTGTGGCCACTGTTTAGTTTTCCAAAATTTGCTGGCATATTGAGTGCAGCACTTTAACAGCATCATCTTTTAGTTTTTGAAATAGCCCAGCTATTTCAAAAGGATGGTAGAATTCCATCACCTCCACTAGCTTTGTTTGTAGTTAGTGCTTCCTAAAATCTACTTGACTTCACATTCCAGGATTTCTGGTTCTAGGTAAGTGACCATACAATAGTGGTTATCCATCCAGGTAATTAAGATTTTTTGGTGTAGTTCTTCTGTGTATTCTCTTTTATTATATTTATTTACATATTCAACCAGTGCATTCTGAAGGAGATCAGCCCTGGGATTTCTTTGGAAGGAATGATGCTAAAGCTGAAACTCCAGTACTTTGGCCACCTCATGTTAAGAGTTGACTCATTGGAAAAGACTTTGATGCTAGGAGGGATTGGGGGCAGGAGGAGAAGGGGACGACAGAGGATGAGATGGCTGGATGGCATCACGGACTCGATGAACATGAACCTGAGTGAACTCTGGGAGTTGGTGATGGACAGGGAGGCTTGGCATGCTGCGACTCATGGGGTTGCAAAGAGTCAGACACGACTGAGTGACTGAACTGAACTGAACTGATATATATCAGTGGGTTCTCCTGTTGTGGAGCATACAAGGTGTATGGACTTCAGCAGTTGTGACAGGAGGGCTCAGTAGTTGTGGTTCCTGAGCTCCAGAGCACAGGCTCAATAGTTAGGGGACACAAGCTTAATTTCTCAGTGGCATGTGGGATCTTTTTGGACCAGGATCACACCCATGTCACCTGCATTGGCTGGCAAATTCTTTACCACTGAGCTTCCAAGGAAGCCCTCTTCTCTGTATTCTTGCCACCTCTTTTTAATCTCTTCTGTTTCTGTTAGGTCCTTGCCCTTCTGTCTTTTTTGGTGCCCATCCTTGCATTAAATGTTCTCTTGGCATCTCCAATTTTCTTGAAGAGATCTCTAGTCTTTCCCATTCTAACACTTTCCTCTATTTCTTTTCACTGTTCACATAAGAAGGCTTTTTTCTTTTTTTTAATCTCTCCTTGTTATTCTCTGGAACTCTGGATTCAGTTTGGTATATCTTTCCCTTTCTCCTTTGCCTTTTGTTTTTTCTTTCTCTCTTTTCTGGTAGTCTGTAAAACTACTGGGAAATAATTCTCAGTGGACTATAAACAGGCAGAAATAACTTATTTCTAGCTGTAAATAGTTTTGTAACCCAAGGAAAAAAAAAAAAAAAAAAGGTCTTGTGCATACCAGTAACAATGCATAAAATTTTTCATTATTTGGCATTAAGAATAATTTACTTAATCTAGACAGGAAGCAAATAGTCTGTTTTTTGCTCCACCATAAGTTCTCAGAGAGAGATTCATTTAAGCTAATGATCAACATTTTGTTCCTAAATAAAATATATAGGAAAGCAATTGGGACAAAAGTTTCATTATTCTAATCCACATGTATCAAAGGCTATAACTCTCTTTATGGTTTCACATGATACAACTCATGCTGCCATGCAGTAAATTACAAGTTGGTTAGAGTTCAGCCACTTAAGCCAAGCCAAATTATTATATAATTTATACTAAAGAGTGAAAATCTAGAATGGTATGCTGGTTTTAATTTTTTCTAATATAGAAAAAGGATTCCTAATAAAATAAATGTATATAGATGAATTATCATCTTTGCATGCTGGAAATTTTCAATAATTATGGTTTATGTTATACTGAGTAATAATTATGCCTAGTAAATGTGCTAACACAAGGCCACTGTGCTCATCCAATTATTGTTATGCTAAAAGTATTGAAAATATTTTCTATATAAGAAATGATGCACAATGTCAAGATGTATAGGCCCTGTTCTTAGAAGATGGGAGTTCAAAATCTGGCACTGTCTACTTGAAGGTTGTGTGTGTGATTGTGTGCGCTAAGTCACTTCAGTCATGTCTGACTCTCTGCAATCCCAAGGACTGTAGCCCACCAGGCTCCTCTGTCCATGTGATTCTCCACACAAAAATGCTGGAGTGGGTTGCCATTTCATCCCTCAGGGGATCTTCCCAACCCGTGGATCAAGCCCATGACTCCTGAGTCTCCTGCATTTCAGGCAGATTCTTCACCAGTTGAGCAATCGGGGAAGTCCTGTGTGATCCTAGGAAAGCTTTAGAAACTCTCTGTTTCTTGGTTCCATCATTCAAAAATAAAGAGAAGATAATATCTACCACATAAGGTTATTTTGAACATTATGTAAAATAATCCATGCAAGTGCTCAGAAGAATGCTTAACATAGCAAATCCCAATGACTGTTATATATAATTAATATTGCCATTATTATTATTAATGTGGTTTCATTGATAGCTACTGTGAGTCATCTAGCTAGGACTCAATGACTGATAAAAACAATTCTATAAATGTTCTTTATTGTAATTTCTCCAGAAATATTCTGTCAAGTAAAAGATCTCTAAGAGGGCTAGTAGTCCAAAAGAAAACACTAAAGAAAGAGGAATATGAGAAAATCAAGGACAATAGATTGAGTCAAGACAGTTTTGGAGGAGATCCAGATGTAGCAACAAGATTTTTTAAAGTCTAGAGATAAGCCTAGTTTTCTGCCAGTATGGTTTCAGTGTGTCTGCCCTCTGATGCTCTCTTGCAACACCTACCATCTTACTTGGGTTTCTCTTACCTTGGGCATGGGTTGTCTCTTCATGGCTGCTCCATAGCACAGCTGCTGCTCCTTACCTTGGACGAGGGGTATCTCCTTACTGCCGCAGTTCCTGACCTTCAACGTGAACTTCCTGATGTTCAAGCTGGTTTTAGAACAGGCAGAGGAACCAGA
>SJYX01001247.1:9924-53904 GCA_006410675.1 Oreotragus oreotragus | reverse complement strand
AAAATATTCCAGAAACATTAAAAAAATATCCTGGTGATTACTCCAAAAAATAAAAATAAAAATGTAAAAAGAAAATAAAATAAGAGTGTGAATTTGGGAAAAAATGTAAAATTATTCCATCTAAGAAATTCACTAAAAATGAAACAAATATTGAAAGTATATCAATTCCAGAAAAGGGAAAAATGGTAATTCTGTCTTTAAAAGTCTCCTCATTTTTAAAAGGCTCAAAATGCCCTAATTCTAAATTTCCAATTCTAAGTTGTAAGATAGCCAAGAATGTGTGACTAGTTGATAATAACCATTAAAATTAATAGAAACATTTTTATTTTTTACCTGTGAATAGAATTGAATATATAGGACTTTTTGAGTCAGAAAATATCAAACCTCCTAGGAATACTTGTAGTTAATGAAGATGTTTTAATGGAAACAGCATCTATGAATTGCATTCCATGCAAATCCTCTATGGGATTTATCCAGCACTAGTTGTCAGTTGTCAGTTTACACTGTATTGTAAAACATATTTCATCTAACAGACACAACAACTTCCCCTTAGCCTTTTCTTCCAAACTGATTAACTGCACATTTACCAAGTACTAGTTATTCTTATAATATCTTTAATACCTTTGAAGGAGCTTACAATGTATTAATGAAATGCAAACTTTATGGTTCTTCATTTTCTTGGGTCCTTTACACACTCTAGTGGGGAGATCAGCAAATTTATAATCATAACTTTGTATCATTTTTCTTAAACAGCACTCAAACAAAATCGTATAACCTTCAAACCTATAAATTCTTGATTTCTCCCTGCCTTAAAAGTGAATTAGTTTATCAATTTCCACTCTTGGCATCATGAAAATTAGCAAATGCATGAAAGAAGTGCTAAAAAGATGATTTCCTCCTCATTTGCTTTTAGTAAAATTGAGATATAATTATTATGTAACATTATATTAGTTATATGTGTGCAGCATAGTGATTTGATATATGTATATACTGCAAAATAACTACCACAAGAAATTTAGTTAACATTATTACCACATATAGTTACATTTCTTGTTTGTGATGAGAACATTCAAGATCTACTCATAGTAGCTCTTAAATATATACAACATTGTTAACTATATTCACGATGCTGTACATTATGTCTCCACAGTGTATTTATTTTATAGCTGGAAGCTCTTATCTTAAAACCACCTTCACCCACTTTGCCACCTCTTATTACCACCTTCCTCCTCTGGCAACCACCAATCTGTTTTTTGTATCTATGAATGCAATGCTTTTTTTTTTTTTTTAACCCTCATGAAAGTGAGCTCATACAGTATTTGTCTTTGTCTGACTTATTTCACTTAACATTAATGCCCTGAAATTTCATCCATGCTGTTTCAAATGACAGGAAAACCTTTTTTCATGGTTAAATCTTATTCTGTTGTGGATATATAGTTCTTTTCTAATGCATGCATCTGTTGACACAAGATTATTTCCATATCTTGAGTGTCTTAAATAATGCTGCATTGAATGTTGAGGCACAGATACTGCCTTGGAATAGCATTTATGTTCTCTTCAGACATAATCCAGAAGTGGAATTGCTGGAAAACATAGTAGCTTGATTTGTAATCTTTTGAGGAACCTCCATAATGGCTGCAGCAATTTACATTCCCACCAACCATGTACAAGGGTTCCTTTTTTCCACACCATCTCTAACACTTCAGAACAAAACACTGGTTCCAATTAGGGAAAGGAGTATGTCAAGGCTGTATATTGTCACCCTGCTTATTTAACTTATATGTAGAGTACATCATGCGAAATGCCAGGCTGGATGAAGCACAGCTGGAATCAAGATTGCTGGGAGAAATAGCAATAAACTCAGATATGCAGATGTCACCATCCTTATGGCAGAAAGTGGAGAAGAACTAAAGAACCTCTTGATGAAAGTGAAAGAGGAGAGTGAAAAAGTTGGCTTAAAACTCAACATTCAAAAAACTAACATCATGGCATCTGGTCCCATGACTTCATGGCAAATAGATGGGAAACAATGGAAACAGTGAGAGATGTTATTTTCTTGGGCCCCAAAATCTGCAGATGGTGACTGCAACCATGAAATTAAAGACACTTTCCCCTTGGGAGAAAAGCTATGGCCAACCTAGGCAGCATATTAAAAAGCAGAGACATTACTTTTCTAACAAAGGTCTGTCTAGTCAAAGGTATGGTTTTTGCAGTATTCATGCATGAATGTGAGAGTTGGACCAAAAGGGAAGCTGAGGGCTGAATACTTGATGCTTTTGAACAGTGGTGTTGGACAAGACTCTTGAGAGTCCCTTGGAGTGCAAGGAGATTCAACCAGTCCATCCTAAAGGAAATCAGTCCTGATTATTCATTGGAAGGCCTGATGCTGAAGCTGAAACCCCAATATTTTGGCCACCTCATGCGAAGAAATGACTCAATGGAAAAGACCCTGATGCTATGAAAGATTGAAGGCAGGAGGAGAAGGGGATGACAGAGGATGAGATGGTTGGATGGCATCACCGACTTGATGGACATGAGTTTGAGCAGGCCCTGGGAGTTGGTGAAGGACAGGAAAGCCTGGAATGTTGTAGTCCATGGTGTCACAAAGAGTTGAAAACTGAGCAACTGAACTGAACTCCAATACTTCTCTCTTGCCTTTCATTTCTTTGATGATTAGTGATGTTAAATACATTTTCATATATTAATTGTCCATTTGTATGTCTTCTTTGGAAAATTTTCTCTTTAGTTTCCTTGCCTGCATTTAATTTGATTCCTTTTTGGAGGTTGAATCCTGTGAGTCCTTTATATATTTTAAATATTAATCCCTTATTAGATAAATTTGCAAACATTTTCTCCTATCTTATAGATTATGTTTCATTTTGTTGATAGTTTCCTTTGTTGTATAGAATTTTTTTTTCTTAGTTTGATGTGGTTGCACTTGTTTATCTTTGCTTTTGTTACCTTTGATTTTGGAGTCAAATATGAAATTTATTATCAAAACCAATGTCAAGGAATTTTTTTCCTATATTTCTTTCTAGGCATATTATAGTTTCCAATCTTATCTTCAATTCTTTTATTCATTATTAATTTATTTTTGTGTATGATATGTTAGTGTTTCAGTTTTTATCTTTTGCATGTCTGTCCGGTTTTTTTCAGCACCATTTATTGAAGAAATGCAAAGTAACTTCCTCTTAACCTGGTCTATTAAACTAATACATTTCACTTTTAGGAAAAGTACTAATCTTAAATTGCTGAAGTTTGCACATGCAAAATTGAGAAAATCACAGTCTGATCTAATGCCTTTGGGATATTGATCTGAGGATGGCCAGTGACTGCCGAGAGCCAGCACAGGAGATCCCACCCATGACAAGGAGACCTGACAAACAAGGCTTCAGGACTCCAGGGACTCCCTGGGCCGATCCCACCCATGACAAGTCATGTGGAGAGACCTGACGAGCAAGGCAGATCAGGACTCGAGGGACCCCCTGGACCTGCTTGAGCATCTACCCCCAAACCAGAATCTGTCTGTCTTACTATTTTATGCCTTTCACCAACTCTTCTGACATTAACAGGGGGCTATCCCTGACCACCTTTTTCTGGAAAAAATATTAACTTAAGGCTACAGTTGATAAATCTCCTGGGCATGAAAGGAGTATTTCAAACCCCCTGTTAGCATTCTAGCTTACTTGGCAGGTTTATCCAGACTCTTGCAACATTGTTGAGCCAATGCTTGCTGCCAAGTTCCTACATCCCTTACCCATTGTGTTCCAGGGAGTACATATAGTCAGGATGTAGAAAAAACAAGCAGTAGCCTTAGCATTAGCAACATTAGACTTTGAATTAATAAGTTCTTTCTTTGTTGTAACCCACTAAATCTTTGCTCCATAAAAATGTAACTGTACTTTAAGGGTGATGCAGGCTAGGAATTTAAGAAGAAACATTTCAAGGGAAAATTATTGGTTTGGCTGGCCAACCTTTATCAAAAAGAGGTCATAAAATATCAACAGGCCTCTGGGCCAGAAGATAATGTACAAAAAATAAGATCTTGCAGGAAGGAACCTGGTATTGATAAAAGTTAATACTGATGGAGTGTTGAGTTGACTCTGCATTTTTCACTTTGCTCAATGTACAACTCAGGATATAAAAGCCCTCTCTAAAAATGAAGTGAAGGGCCTCGTTCACTGAAACTTGGTCAGCCCATGTCATTCATTCATTCATTCGCCAATGTCATCCATCCTGAGAATATCCCTGGACTCTGTTGAGGCTGGACCCCGGCAAGTGACCATATTACTTTATGCTTATGAAACTACTGCCACTCAACCAGAAGTCATGGTTCTGTTTACACTTTTCTTTTCAATAAATGTACTATTTATCATATGAAGATATTATGTGATAAATCATCACTCTCCTTGGAAAACTTCTTGCTCAACACTGGATATTCTAAGCTGAAAGAGCGTCTTGGAATAGCTAAGTGTTCTTTAACATTTCCTGGAAGTTAAGGTGACATGTTCATGGAAGTTTAAAGGAAAATATATCTCACTCATTACTACATCTGTGAGAAAAACGGTCTCAAAAATGAGAAACTGCAACTTCTGTATGAACGTTCAGTGTTATGAACAATGTAGAAGTAGTTTTCATACTGGTTACATTTTCAGCTGTTTATCTGCATTGATCAGTCACTCAATATGCAATGAACAATTTAATAAAATGTCCAGTCATTATTATAAGTTGTTCAAATTAAAGTAACACCTTTCAAAATAACAAAATTAAAACTAAATAGAAACTTGATTACAACTTTATGGAATATTTATCAAGCATCATTGTGGGATCCTCAAGACACTTGCTTTTTTCCTTTACTTTTACTGTCTAGGGTTACAACCTATAGTAATAGAAGGGAAAGGGCTGTAAGTGGTTTGTTAATAAGGTAAAGATTTTCACTAGCTTCTAAAAATAAATCAGGGAAGAAAAGATGAGAATAAATGACTCTCAAAGATAGTCATCTCATTACTGCTGTGTTCATAATAATTAGTACCTCTCACATTGTTCACTGTTTTACAATGTAGAGACAATTTTCAATAATCTAGTTTTCAGTTCAGTCCAGTTCAGTCACTCAGTTATGTCCAACTCTTTGCAACCCCATTAATTGCAGCACACCAGGCCTCCCTGTCCATCACCAATTCCCGGAGTTCACTCAACTTCTTGTCCATCAAGACAGTGATGCCATCCATCCATCTCATCCTCTGTCGTCCCCTTCTCCTCCTGCCCCCAATCCCTCCCAGCATCAGAGTATTTTTCAATGAGTCAACTCTTCACATGAGGTAGCCAAAGTACTGGANATATAGTCATATCCGTTCCTCTGAAAGCAGAGAGGATAGTGCAGTGTCACAGAGGGAAGCGTGGGCTCTGGCGTCAGACTGCCTGCAATCACTCTTGGTGCTGACAGGTAGCAGCTTTGTAATCTTGGGCCAGGGACTCTTTCTTTGAGCCTCAGTTCCCTGATGTATCAAATCAGGTGAAAAGTACGTTCTTCATAGTGTTGTCATAAGCTCAAATGAAATAATGAATGGAATAGCAAAACCTGGCACACAGCAAGGGCTCAATAAACAATAGCTATTACTATTATTGTTATTACAGACAGTCCTGGGGTGACAGATGTCGACAAGCAATCGGGGAGATCTGCATGTGGTGTTAGACATGGAGATCTCCACAAAGAGGCAAGAAAATTGTCCTGCTCTTAAGGATCTCACCTTTAGATTAGGGGAAGGGCAAATGCAAATTAGGGCAAAATGCAGTGGGAAACAAAACAATAATGCAAACAATTAAAAAGGAGTCCCCTATAAAAGACGTTTTGAGGTAGCATTGATGCTCATGCAAATAGCAGGCATTGGAGTGAGCTCCACAGAGTAAGAATGGAAACTAATTCGTCTCTAACTAGGAATCAGCCTAGAATCAAGCTCATGCTGATACTCAGGTGAACGCAAAGACATCTGTTACAGACATCGTGTTTTGAGATGTGTCCTGCTGAACTCTCACAGGAAAGTAATGTTAGAGATCATGGAANAGGGCAAAATGCAGTGGGAAACAAAACAATAATGCAAACAATTAAAAAGGAGTCCCCTATAAAAGACGTTTTGAGGTAGCATTGATGCTCATGCAAATAGCAGGCATTGGAGTGAGCTCCACAGAGTAAGAATGGAAACTAATTCGTCTCTAACTAGGAATCAGCCTAGAATCAAGCTCATGCTGATACTCAGGTGAACACAAAGACATCTGTTACAGACATCGTGTTTTGAGATGTGTCCTGCTGAACTCTCACAGGAAAGTAATGTTAGAGATCATGGAACTGGCCTGGTCTAGAATTCGTATCTACCTGATGCCAAAGCTCCTAATCTTTCAGTGATTTCTCTCTACAAACTCACAGGTTCTGAAGCATAATAGCTGCCCATCCTATATGGGTGGAGAGGATGGAAGGATGGATAGATGGTGTGTGGTGGGTATATTGTGAAGACATGGATGGAACATGAATAGGATGTAGAGGAGAGACGGAGGGATGGTAGATGAATGGATGGATGGTGGCTAGATAGATGTAGCGTCGATGGATGGGTGGATGGGGGATGGGAGAATGGTAGGTGGATGAATGGTAGGGTAGTTGAAAGATAAATTGATGGCGAGGAGATGGATGGATGGAAGATAAGTGGACAGAGGTGCAGACTTGCTTTGTACTTCAAAGCTCATGACAGTAGCCCAGGGTGAAGTGCAACAAAGTGCAGCCAGGTACTTAACAGCTCTGTTGTTCCTCATTAAAACATCATCTACTTAATGGTAATTGATAAATACTACAGCTCAGTACTTGCTATGTGCCAAAGCCAGTGTTAAGCCCTTTACAGAGATCATTTCACAAACGTCCTGAGGTCATTAATATTATTCAAAAAGGAACTAGAGCTTACAGAGCTGCTCCAAGATACACAGCAAGTAGCTGGCAGAATCAGGACTCAGACTCAGGCTGCTGAAAACTCCAAGCTCCTGTTCTTAACCTGTGTGGTCAGTTTCTGTGATAGACTTTTTCTTCATAGAGGAAGCTCATGACACCATCTAGGAGTCAGGAAATATCTACCAGGGAAGGAGACACTTGAGCTGAGTCTTAAAGGCCAGGAGAATAAAGGGCTTTCAAGATAGAGAGCCTAGTGCTGAGGAGGTGTATGAGTTCCTTCCTACAGGTGAGAAGGAAGCAGGAAAAAAGACAAGACAGAAAAGGTAGGCTAGGACCAAGTCATGGAGGATCTTTGAATGCCATAGACAGAATGATTAATGGTGCTATTAGTAGCAATGAATGCTATGAGTCAAGCTCTTTGCTAGCTGCTTTTACTTGTATCCTCTCATCTTAAGCTCTCAAATATGTGAGACTAATTGCTACTTTTACCCTAATTTGCAGCTGAGAAAGCTGAGCATGTGATTTAATAACTTACTAAAGGTTATATAGCTAAAATGGCAAAGTCAAGACTTGAACCCAGGTCTCTCTAACTATAGACTTCATGCTTTTAACCACCGTGCTATACTGCCCTGTGTGAACTTGAGCTTTATCCATTCCATAAGAATTTGATTTTCATCCTGTCCAATGGGAAGCCATTGAAAGCTTTTAAACAGGAAACAACCTGAATAATGTATACATTAGAAATATCCCCTCTGATGACTATGCAGGTTGGACAGAGTAAGACAAAACTGGTCTCTTCTGTAAGTCCACCCTTTCTGCATGCCTGCCTTTACCGAGACCTGCATTTTACCTCCCAGGTCCCTGAGTCTGTTTACTGACTGGATGGAAACCCAAGACAACTAACTTGGTGTGTGATCTTAGATAGCACCTGACCTCACTGGGCCTCAGATTTCTCAGAGGATAGGAAGGGGCTGGCTCATAGATTCTTAGGGCTCTCTCCAGCTCTGACATTGCACTTCCCTCTGTTCTCTGGGATTATGTGACTAAATGTGCCACGTTTTGCCACTCATAACAACCTCAGGAAAGCTACGTCTGCTATTTTTTTCTGCACTATCTTGAAGTTCCAAAGCATAGAAGAGTTATTTGTGGTCACTGTTCAACATAAAGCTTTGTTCTCCTGGCCCTCTGGTGTCATTGCCAGCTTGTCTTTACACAGTCCTTTTCAAGACACCTTGGCCTTCCAGACCCACCAACTCCAAGGAAGAAGCTATTTATAAACTTCTGACAGGGTATAATTGCTAACTGCATCTAGCTGAGGAGTTGTCAACAAGTAGCATTAGACCAGAGATTGGCTCCCCAAATGCCCGCAGATGTGTCAGTAGTCACACTCCATTTAAACACAGCCTAGGAACTAAGCCGGAGAAGGCACTGGCAACCCACTCCAGTACTCTTGCCTGGAAACTCCCATGGACGGAGGAGCCTGGTGTGCTGCAGTCCACGGGATTGCTAAGGGTTGGACACGACTGAGTGACTTCACTTTCACTTTTCACTTTCATGCATTGGAGAAGGAAANTTTAAACACAGCCTAGGAACTAAGCCGGAGAAGGCACTGGCAACCCACTCCAGTACTCTTGCCTGGAAACTCCCATGGACGGAGGAGCCTGGTGTGCTGCAGTCCACGGGATTGCTAAGGGTTGGACACGACTGAGTGACTTCACTTTCACTTTTCACTTTCATGCATTGGAGAAGGAAATGGCACCCCTGTCGGGGTCCAGCCCTGGTGGATCCAGGGTAATTCGAAGGGGAGACAGAATTGGCGTCCTAGGAAAAAGCTATTTAATTAGAAATATAAAGAGAGATTAGTGTAGTAGGAAAATTAGTGGAGAAAAAGAGGCTGAATAACTTGGTTTACGAGGAATACCAATAAAACTCCAAGACAAGGAGTTTGCACCACCTACGTAGGCCACCGGCACCCACTTGAATAGCGGAGGGTGCCCTGCCTTGGGCTCCCTCTTGCATGGGTCTTAGAAGCCAGGGCAAAATTAGCAGGCTTGACAAGCATCCACACTCCAGATGGGAATTCAGCCAGAAGGGGAAAGAAAGAACAACACGGGGGAATCAGTCTTTCCAGAAACTGATTCTTTTTCTTTATTTTCAGGTTTGCTTGTATACTTTTTGTTATACATAGGGATGAATACAGAGTCACGCAGGGTCAGCAGACCTGACCCTTGTCAAAATCAGGTGCTTCATATGAAAGTATACAAAGGTCTTAGGGGTTTTACATCATCTTATGGCCATGAGGCCTGCTGACACTTTATGGCCCTTTCTGATAACGGTCAGTCAACCAGAAAACTTATTTTTTNTACTTTTTGTTATACATAGGGATGAATACAGAGTCACGCAGGGTCAGCAGACCTGACCCTTGTCAAAATCAGGTGCTTCATATGAAAGTATACAAAGGTCTTAGGGGTTTTACATCATCTTATGGCCATGAGGCCTGCTGACACTTTATGGCCCTTTCTGATAACGGTCAGTCAACCAGAAAACTTATTTTTTCCAGGGGTGATTTTTTCTTAAACCAGGCACCACCCTCTGAAGGTACCAAATAAAGTTGCATTCCTGTAGGGTGAGGGTGTAGTGGGTTACAATTAAGAAGGGAATTTACTTAACCTAAGGTTTAACATGATTAATCTTAAAGGTTAATATTTATTTCTCCTATAGGCTAGTTATATTCATTAATGTGTATAAGGGCAAGGAATATGGAGACTTAGCAGCAAATATTGGCCAAACAAATGAAAACCCTTCACCAGTATAATTTCTAACCAACCCACTATACTAATAATTTCTAACTTCTCAAAAGAATCTGTATTTAGAAAGTTTAAAGCATCTCGTGCCTCTCACAGTTGGGAGGCTGTGAACAATCACATGTGGCCGGACGAACCTGTTCAGGCAGGCTAGAGAAACTTCAGAGGAGTTTGTAAGTTGAAACACTCTTGTCATGCCCAGGAATTTTTATTGACTGGAGCTGCAAGTTAACTCCTTCTCCGAGAGAGGTGGTGGGGGACAGCCCCCCGTAAAGTCAGAGGTGTAGGTGAGAGCATAAAACAGTAAAGTAGGCAGACTCTGGTTTTGGGGATAGATGCTCAGGAACAGGGGGTCTCCTGAGGCTCGATCCCACCTTTGCATAATGCTAAACCTCCTTCCTCATGACCTTTGCCATGGGTGGAGTTCCTCACACTGACTCCTGGCACGCCCCACTCCAGTACTCTTGCCTGGAAACTCCCATGGACAGAGGAGCCTGGTGTGCTGCAATCCATGGGATCGCTAAGGGTAGGACACAACTGAGTGACTTCACTTTCACTTTTCACTTTCATGCATTGGAGAAGGAAATATCAACCCACTCTAGTGTTCTTGCCTGGAGAATCCCAGGGACGGGGGAGCCTAGTGGGCTGCCGTCTATGGGGTCACACAGAGTCAGACATGACTGAAGTGACTTAGCAGCAGCAGCAGCAGGAACTAAGCAGGGTGGGGGGATAGTTGTAAACCAAATAATGAACATGGCCTCTGGCTTGTGCCCTGAAAAGTACTTGAGTAGGACTAACCCCTCAGTCTTAGTGGAAAGACAGGTACTAATGAACATGGGACTAGAGCTGTCTCTTATACACATCTAGATGTGTATAAGAGACAGTGACTGGAGAGTTCCCAGGACTTCACCTCAGGCATTTCAGATATGTAACTCAATAAATCCTCCCCTTTACTTAAACCAGCTTGAGGTGAATTTCTCTCTCTTGAAACTACAAGTCTTCTGATTATTATGCCCCTTGTATATGGTGTCTTTAAAAAGAAGAAAAAAGGCTTCCCAGATGGCTCAGTGGTAAAGAATTTGCCTGCCAACCAGGAGACATGGGTTTGATCCCTGGGTCAGGAAGATCCCCTGGAGAAGGAAATGGCAACCCACTGCAGTATTCTTGCCTGGGAAATCCCATGGACAGAGGAGCCTGGCAGGCGACAGTCCATGGGGTCGCAAAGAATCAGACATGACCGAGCAACTAAACAACAACATATATATATATATATATATATATACATACACACTAAATGTTATATATGTAACATTTTAGTTCTTGTTTTACAAATTGCTCATTTAAAAAACTGAAATCATGCAGAACTATTTAAGGTATAGAGTTGGGGTTAAGCAACTCTGTGGTTATACGCACATAAGCAGTGAAGCACGTGGGCTTCCTCTGACCCTCCTAAATTTCCACTACAATTAAAGAGATAAAAGATGTGGCCCACAGGGTGGGGAGAATGAGGATGAAGACGACAGCAACAAAACTTAGACACTATGTAGCAATGGGCAAACAGTGACTAACTCAGCCAGTCTAAGAAAGTTGAACCCTGTACAAGGCCACAGAGAAGCAGAAAACCCATCAGATTTATCCTCTGGATCCTCCCAAAGGCTCAAGAATCGGAGAGGTCATGTGCCTTTTAAAATAGGGAACAGATAGGGAAGAAATGGCAAGTCTGTTCAAAGTCCATAAAAGAAGTGATTAGGCCTATGGGTGAGGACCCCTCAGTCAAGCAGATTAGACGGTGTCTTTCTGGCTTGAAGCAAGAGACTCCAGCCTTGGGATTTCCATCTGGAAATCAGGGAGAGGCTGAGTTAAGAGAGAGGTATAATCTGAAGGCAGAGGCCTCATTATCCTCTCTTCTCTGAGAATCAGGTTTTACTCCACCAAGCAGGTAACTGGAAGGTTTCTAATATGGGAAAAACGAGCAATCCAAGAGAAAAGGCCTCCAAGTACTCAGAGCTGAGGCTTCCCCCAAATAAACAGCCCAGCCAATCAGGAGTTTCCCAATCATCACCTTTCTCCTTTGCATTTATTTACATATATAATACTTACAAAGTGAGGAAGGTTGTAATTATCCACATTGTTCTGGCACTTGTTTTCTTAATCTAATTATATACTTTGAACACAGCCTATGTATGTACACATAAGCATTTATGTGCAATAGACTTATATGTATGAAGAACAGGATAGTCATGCAGTCTCCAAATATCACTGCACGGGTTCCTTATTTACAAAGTTGGGGGGGTGGATCTTTTCCAGTAAGAAATCTGATGAACACTGCTTTAACCAAAGGGTCAACTTTGGCATCACTGATACCACGTGTCTTTTTATGTGTTGCCTTACCAAGGACATAATATTACTTCCAAGTCTTTCCTACTGAAAACACACATCCTGAACCTAACCCAGAGGAAACAGATAAATCCAGAATGTGAGAAAGTCTCCTAGACACTTCAAAAAAATCAATATTATGGGAGCAGCAGGGGGAAAAGGTGGAAATCTCTTTAGCTGCTGCCTTCTAGATTGAAGGTAACTAAAGAGATTTGACAACTAAATGTAGGGGAATTTTAGACTGGGGAGAAACTAGCTAAAAAGGAACTCTGAGGGACAACTGGAGAAATTTGAATATGGAATGTAAAGTTGAATAAAGAATGTATTAATGTTGAATTTTCTGAGTGTAGCAGAAACACGGCAAAACATTAAGCAACTGGTGAAGCTAGGTAAAAGATGGATGGACATTCATTATACTTTTCTTTCAAGTCTTTAGTACGCTTGAAAATTTTCAAAATAAAAAGCTGGTAGACAAGGGAGTTGCCTCTGGAGTCTGATCTACATGATCCGTTTGGGAAGGTGACTCAACTTTTCCAAGAGCTTCTCTGTCACAGGGTGATAATAATAAAACCTACCTCATGAGCCTGTTGAGTTAAATGAGATGATGCCTGCAAAGTGTTTTTCAGAGTTCCTGACATAGTAAATGTTAACTGTCATTATCATCTGCCTCCTTCTTTTTAATGGATACATAATTCCATTGTCTCGAGCTTCTCTTGACTTAGCAGGAAAGTCATCACCCAGCTAAGGAGTGCTGCTTTCTTGTCAGCACAAGATAAGGTGGTCACATTTGTGCTGTGGAGTGGAGCAGAAGGAGGTCTCACTCCAACTTTTGAATCTGGGTGCCTGACTGGTGGACACCTGTGGTTTAGGGCCCCTTCCTCCACCTACTTGATTAATAAAAACTCGTTTATAGCTGGGAATCAACTCAATGTGATTTGAGTTGCGTTAACCCTGCTTCCTCTGCTGCTACCAGGGTAGCCACCCACCCAGGTTCACATAAAGCTCCCTCCTCCAAGCCACAGTGCTTACTTTAAGGATAAGAAACATCTTACCCAGGGTTCTTCCTGGGAAACCTTTGCCACCATGATCTGGAAAACACCTACAGTGATCCAGAAATACAGAAGTGGATATATCCCAGCCCTGGCCCCGGGAGCCCCTTGAGTCTAGAAGTGGAGGCTGACGAGCTGCAGATCCAGCTCTCCAGAATCCCAAACCCCCGAAAGATCAGTGGCTTTCACTTCTCTGTCATTTCTTCAAATGAGGCACCTGAATTTTGAACGTCTCAAAAACGGGCCTTATCGGCCAGGCAGAGATTTAAGGTTCCCTCCAGAAGACCTTGAAGGTAATTTCCTCCCAATTACCATGAGTTTCTCATCAACACCATTCCCTTGGGAGGCATTACTAAAGGGGAGATGGTGCCAGGTGATAATGTCAGAGAACATGCACTATTAAATAACTTCTGAAAATTCCCAAGGTTTAATGGCAATGCTTTTCTTTTGAACTCCTTACTTCTTTTTTTAATGCACTCTTCATTTTATTGTGTTCAGGTCCTCCTTTGACGCAAATGGAACAAATATAGTCATATCCGTTCCTCTGAAAGCAGAGAGGATAGTGCAGTGTCACAGAGGGAAGCGTGGGCTCTGGCGTCAGACTGCCTGCAATCACTCTTGGTGCTGACAGGTAGCAGCTTTGTAATCTTGGGCCAGGGACTCTTTCTTTGAGCCTCAGTTCCCTGATGTATCAAATCAGGTGAAAAGTACGTTCTTCATAGTGTTGTCATAAGCTCAAATGAAATAATGAATGGAATAGCAAAACCTGGCACACAGCAAGGGCTCAATAAACAATAGCTATTACTATTATTGTTATTACAGACAGTCCTGGGGTGACAGATGTCGACAAGCAATCGGGGAGATCTGCATGTGGTGTTAGACATGGAGATCTCCACAAAGAGGCAAGAAAATTGTCCTGCTCTTAAGGATCTCACCTTTAGATTAGGGGAAAGGCAAATGCAAATTAGGGCAAAATGCAGTGGGAAACAAAACAATAATGCAAACAATTAAAAAGGAGTCCCCTATAAAAGACGTTTTGAGGTAGCATTGATGCTCATGCAAATAGCAGGCATTGGAGTGAGCTCCACAGAGTAAGAATGGAAACTAATTCGTCTCTAACTAGGAATCAGCCTAGAATCAAGCTCATGCTGATACTCAGGTGAACACAAAGACATCTGTTACAGACATCGTGTTTTGAGATGTGTCCTGCTGAACTCTCACAGGAAAGTAATGTTAGAGATCATGGAACTGGCCTGGTCTAGAATTCGTATCTACCTGATGCCAAAGCTCCTAATCTTTCAGTGATTTCTCTCTACAAACTCACAGGTTCTGAAGCATAATAGCTGCCCATCCTATATGGGTGGAGAGGATGGAAGGATGGATAGATGGTGTGTGGTGGGTATATTGTGAAGACATGGATGGAACATGAATAGGATGTAGAGGAGAGACGGAGGGATGGTAGATGAATGGATGGATGGTGGCTAGATAGATGTAGCGTCGATGGATGGGTGGATGGGGGATGGGAGAATGGTAGGTGGATGAATGGTAGGGTAGTTGAAAGATAAATTGATGGCGAGGAGATGGATGGATGGAAGATAAGTGGACAGAGGCGCAGACTTGCTTTGTACTTCAAAGCTCATGACAGTAGCCCAGGGTGAAGTGCAACAAAGTGCAGCCAGGTACTTAACAGCTCTGTTGTTCCTCATTAAAACATCATCTACTTAATGGTAATTGATAAATACTACAGCTCAGTACTTGCTATGTGCCAAAGCCAGTGTTAAGCCCTTTACAGAGATCATTTCACAAACGTCCTGAGGTCATTAATATTATTCAAAAAGGAACTAGAGCTTACAGAGCTGCTCCAAGATACACAGCAAGTAGCTGGCAGAATCAGGACTCAGACTCAGGCTGCTGAAAACTCCAAGCTCCTGTTCTTAACCTGTGTGGTCAGTTTCTGTGATAGACTTTTTCTTCATAGAGGAAGCTCATAACACCATCTAGGAGTCAGGAAATATCTACCAGGGAAGGAGACACTTGAGCTGAGTCTTAAAGGCCAGGAGAATAAAGGGCTTTCAAGATAGAGAGCCTAGTGCTGAGGAGGTGTATGAGTTCCTTCCTACAGGTGAGAAGGAAGCAGGAAAAAAGACAAGACAGAAAAGGTAGGCTAGGACCAAGTCATGGAGGATCTTTGAATGCCATAGACAGAATGATTAATGGTGCTATTAGTAGCAATGAATGCTATGAGTCAAGCTCTTTGCTAGCTGCTTTTACTTGTATCCTCTCATCTTAAGCTCTCAAATATGTGAGACTAATTGCTACTTTTACCCTAATTTGCAGCTGAGAAAGCTGAGCATGTGATTTAATAACTTACTAAAGGTTATATAGCTAAAATGGCAAAGTCAAGACTTGAACCCAGGTCTCTCTAACTATAGACTTCATGCTTTTAACCACCGTGCTATACTGCCCTGTGTGAACTTGAGCTTTATCCATTCCATAAGAATTTGATTTTCATCCTGTCCAATGGGAAGCCATTGAAAGCTTTTAAACAGGAAACAACCTGAATAATGTATACATTAGAAATATCCCCTCTGATGACTATGCAGGTTGGACAGAGTAAGACAAAACTGGTCTCTTCTGTAAGTCCACCCTTTCTGCATGCCTGCCTTTGCCGAGACCTGCATTTTACCTCCCAGGTCCCTGAGTCTGTTTACTGACTGGATGGAAACCCAAGACAACTAACTTGGTGTGTGATCTTAGATAGCACCTTACCTCACTGGGCCTCAGATTTCTCAGAGGATAGGAAGGGGCTGGCTCATAGATTCTTAGGGCTCTCTCCAGCTCTGACATTGCACTTCCCTCTGTTCTCTGGGATTATGTGACTAAATGTGCCACGTTTTGCCACTCATAACAACCTCAGGAAAGCTACGTCTGCTATTTTTTTCTGCACTATCTTGAAGTTCCAAAGCATAGAAGAGTTATTTGTGGTCACTGTTCAACATAAAGCTTTGTTCTCCTGGCCCTCTGGTGTCATTGCCAGCTTGTCTTTACACAGTCCTTTTCAAGACACCTTGGCCTTCCAGACCCACCAACTCCAAGGAAGAAGCTATTTATAAACTTCTGACAGGGTATAATTGCTAACTGCATCTAGCTGAGGAGTTGTCAACAAGTAGCATTAGACCAGAGATTGGCTCCCCAAATGCCCGCAGATGTGTCAGTAGTCACACTCCATTTAAACACAGCCTAGGAACTAAGCCGGAGAAGGCACTGGCAACCCACTCCAGTACTCTTGCCTGGAAACTCCCATGGACGGAGGAGCCTGGTGTGCTGCAGTCCACGGGATTGCTAAGGGTTGGACACGACTGAGTGACTTCACTTTCACTTTTCACTTTCATGCATTGGAGAAGGAAATGGCACCCCTGTCGGGGTCCAGCCCTGGTGGATCCAGGGTAATTCGAAGGGGAGACAGAATTGGCGTCCTAGGAAAAAGCTATTTAATTAGAAATATAAAGAGAGATTAGTGTAGTAGGAAAATTAGTGGAGAAAAAGAGGCTGAATAACTTGGTTTACGAGGAATACCAATAAAACTCCAAGACAAGGAGTTTGCACCACCTACGTAGGCCACCGGCACCCACTTGAATAGCGGAGGGTGCCCTGCCTTGGGCTCCCTCTTGCATGGGTCTTAGAAGCCAGGGCAAAATTAGCAGGCTTGACAAGCATCCACACTCCAGATGGGAATTCAGCCAGAAGGGGAAAGAAAGAACAACACGGGGGAATCAGTCTTTCCAGAAACTGATTCTTTTTCTTTATTTTCAGGTTTGCTTGTATACTTTTTGTTATACATAGGGATGAATACAGAGTCACGCAGGGTCAGCAGACCTGACCCTTGTCAAAATCAGGTGCTTCATATGAAAGTATACAAAGGTCTTAGGGGTTTTACATCATCTTATGGCCATGAGGCCTGCTGACACTTTATGGCCCTTTCTGATAACGGTCAGTCAACCAGAAAACTTATTTTTTCCAGGGGTGATTTTTTCTTAAACCAGGCACCACCCTCTGAAGGTACCAAATAAAGTTGCATTCCTGTAGGGTGAGGGTGTAGTGGGTTACAATTAAGAAGGGAATTTACTTAACCTAAGGTTTAACATGATTAATCTTAAAGGTTAATATTTATTTCTCCTATAGGCTAGTTATATTCATTAATGTGTATAAGGGCAAGGAATATGGAGACTTAGCAGCAAATATTGGCCAAACAAATGAAAACCCTTCACCAGTATAATTTCTAACCAACCCACTATACTAATAATTTCTAACTTCTCAAAAGAATCTGTATTTAGAAAGTTTAAAGCATCTCGTGCCTCTCACAGTTGGGAGGCTGTGAACAATCACATGTGGCCGGACGAACCTGTTCAGGCAGGCTAGAGAACCTTCAGAGGAGTTTGTAAGTTGAAACACTCTTGTCATGCCCAGGAATTTTTATTGACTGGAGCTGCAAGTTAACTCCTTCTCCGAGAGAGGTGGTGGGGGACAGCCCCCCGTAAAGTCAGAGGTGTAGGTGAGAGCATAAAACAGTAAAGTAGGCAGACTCTGGTTTTGGGGATAGATGCTCAGGAACAGGGGGTCTCCTGAGGCTCGATCCCACCTTTGCATAATGCTAAACCTCCTTCCTCATGACCTTTGCCATGGGTGGAGTTCCTCACACTGACTCCTGGCACGCCCCACTCCAGTACTCTTGCCTGGAAACTCCCATGGACAGAGGAGCCTGGTGTGCTGCAATCCATGGGATCGCTAAGGGTAGGACACAACTGAGTGACTTCACTTTCACTTTTCACTTTCATGCATTGGAGAAGGAAATATCAACCCACTCTAGTGTTCTTGCCTGGAGAATCCCAGGGACGGGGGAGCCTAGTGGGCTGCCGTCTATGGGGTCACACAGAGTCAGACATGACTGAAGTGACTTAGCAGCAGCAGCAGCAGGAACTAAGCAGGGTGGGGGGATAGTTGTAAACCAAATAATGAACATGGCCTCTGGCTTGTGCCCTGAAAAGTACTTGAGTAGGACTAACCCCTCAGTCTTAGTGGAAAGACAGGTACTAATGAACATGGAACTAGAGTGTGGGCCTCATGGATGTGGACTTTGGAGTCAGACTGCCTGTATCCCAAGCTTGCTTCCAGTTCTTACAGATAATACAACCTTGAGCAAGTTACCTAACATAGCTGTGCCTCGGTTTCCCCATAAGGATGTGGTGTGTTTCAATGAGTCATTGTGTGTGAGATCATAAGAACAGTACATAATACTTAGTACATAGTACATAGTACATAGTATTGTACATAGTACACTACAACAGTACAAGTACATAGTAATTAAAATTCAACATTCAAAAACCTAAGATCATGGCATCCGGTCCCATCACTTCATGGCAAATACATAAGGAAACAATGGAAGCAGTGACAGATTTTATTCTCTTGGGCTCCAAAATCACTGCAGATGGTGACTGCAGCTATGAAATTAAAAGATGCTTCTCCCTTGGAAGAAAAGCTATGACAAACCTAGATAGTATATTAAAAAGCAGAGACGTTGCTGACAAAGGTCCATATAATTAAAGCTGTGGATTTTCCAGTAGTCATGCATAAATGTGAGAGTTGGACCATAAAAAAGGCTGAGTGCTGAAAAATTGATGCTTTTGAACTGTGGTGTAAGAGAAGACTCTTGAGAGTCCCTTGGACTGCAAGCAGATCAAACCAGTCAATCCTAAAGGAAATCAACCCTAAATATTCTTGGAAGCACTGATGCTGAAGCTGAAGCTCTAATACTTTGGCCACCTGATGCAAAGAGCTGACTCACTGGAAAAGACCCTGATGCTGGGAAAGATTGAAGGCAAGAGGAGGGTAAGATGGTTGGGTGTCATCACCAACTCAGTGGACATCAGTTTGAGCAAGCTCTGGGAGATGATGAAAGACGGGGAAGTCTGGTGTGCTGCAGTCCATGTGGCTGTAAAGAGTCAGACACAACTGAGCAACTGAACAACATAGTAATTGCTAAATAAAATGTTGGATTATTATTATTATTGGGGTTCCAGGGGCCATGAGAGTCCCCATTAGCCTAAAGAAATAAGTATACCATAAGACTGTGATCCTCAAATTGTGCTCCCATCCCAGCTTTACCAAGTTTGTTTCTAACAAGGCAACTTGTTAGAAATGCAAATTCTCAGGCCCTACCCAGACCCACTAATTAGATGCTCTGGGGGTGGGGGCCACAGATTTGGGCTTTAACAGACCCTCTGGGTGACACTGATACACGATAAAATCTGAGAGCTGTAAGCATGCCTCCTAAAACACCCTTCATGGTGACTCCTCTAAGACAGATAAACATAGCAGTGGGGGCGATGACTCAGGTGGGCCTTTCTCTTTGCCTGAGCCATTGTAAAGTGTAAAATGGATGAAATGAGTGAAAATACAGGGTTGTTGTGCAGGGCCACTGAAGTTAGGGAAATGACAAGCCTGTTGGCCCATTCTACCTGCTTTGTCTTCCTGGAAGTCCTTAGGAAAATGTCCCTGGGGATGTAAGGCAGTCCCCTGCTGGTTTAACAGTTTAGTTCACTGGCTTTGGAAACATGCATATCTTTATAGTAAAGGGAACTCCAACAGAGAGGAAAGGCTCTGAGTGACTCCTGCGGGTGGCTTCCTCCTCTCTCGGCTCCGGTTCCTCCCAGCAATTTATAAATCTGGGAGCAGAGGACCTCCAAACCAGATGACTGAGGGGAGAGGAATGGCTTCCACATGACCAGAACTCAAATCTTGGCTCCAGGTGAGTGACTTGGGAGCTTTAACACACCTCTCTGAGCTTTTCTGTAAAGTGATTATCATCATCTTCCCCATTCAAGGTTGTGGAGACAACTAACTGAGATCTCTTGCCAAAGAGACTCTTATTAAGAACCTACTATATGTAGGCTCTGTTCTAGCCCGTCAGATACAATAATGACAGTGATCATGACCTGCCCTCATGGAGCTAATGTTTTAAAGAAGAAGATGAATATTCCATGTCTAGTTACAAAGTTAATTATCTTATTATAATTGTGATGCATACATGATGACATAAAGGGACCTAGTCTGATATATCGGAGAAGGCAATGGCACGCCACTGCAGTACTCTTGCCTGGAAAATCCCATGGATGGAGGAGCCTGGTAGGCTGCCATCTATGGAGTCGCACAGAGTCAGACACGACTGAAGCAACTTAGCAGCAGCAGCAGCAGCAGTCTGATATATGGGGTTAAGGGCAGGTGGCAAGAATACACAGAACTGTACAAAAATGATCTTCACAACCCAGATAATCATGATGGTGTGATCATTAATCTAGAGCCAGACATCCTGGAATGTGAAGTCAAGTGGGCCTTGGAAAGCATCGCTACGAACAAATCTAGTGGGGGCGATGACATTCCAGTTGAGCTATTTCAAATCCTGAAAGATGATGCTGTGAAAGTGCTGCACTCAATATGCCAGCAAATTTGGAAAACTCAGCAGTGTCCACAGGACTGGAAAAGAAAGGCAATGCCACAGAATGTTCAAACTACTGCATAATTGTACTCACTTCACATGCTAGCCAGGTAATGCTCAAAATCCTTCAGGCTTCAATAGTACGTGAACCAATAACTTCCAGATGTACAAAATGGATTTAGACAATGCAGAGGAACCAGAGATCAAATTGCCAACAACTGTTGCATCACAGAAAAAGCAAGAGAATTTAAAAAAAAAAAAATCTACTTCTGCTTCATTGACTATGCTAAAACCTTTGATTGTGTGGATCACAATGAATTGTGGAAAATTCTTAAAGAGATAAAAATAACAGACCACAATATCTGCCTCCTGAGAAAACTGCATTGCAGGTCAAGAAGCAACAGCTAGAACCGGACATGGAAAAACAGACTGGTTCAAAATTGGGAAAGGAGTACGTCAAGGCTGTATATTATCACCCTGCTTATTTAACTTATATGCAGAGTACATCATCATAGGGCTTCCCTTGTAGATCAGTCACTAAAGAATCCGCCTGCAATGCAGGAGANGCTAGAACCGGACATGGAAAAACAGACTGGTTCAAAATTGGGAAAGGAGTACGTCAAGGCTGTATATTATCACCCTGCTTATTTAACTTATATGCAGAGTACATCATCATAGGGCTTCCCTTGTAGATCAGTCACTAAAGAATCCGCCTGCAATGCAGGAGACCCAGGTTCAATTCCTGGGTCAGCAAGATTCCCCTGGAGAAGGAACTGGCAACCTACTCCAGCATTCTTGCCTGGAGAATCCCCTTGGACAGAGGAACATGGCAGGCTATAGTCCATGGGGTTGAAAGAGTTGTACAAGATTTAGTGATTAAACCTCCACATCAGGCAAATGCTGGGCTGGATGAAGCCCAAGCTGCAATCAAGATTGCCAGAAATATCAATAACTTCAGATATGCAAAGGATACCGCCCTAATAGCAAAAATCAAAAAGGAACTGAAGAGCCTCTTGCTAAAGGTGAAAGAGGAGAGTGAAAATGCTGGCTTAAAACTCAACATTCCAAAAACTAAGATCATGACATCCAGTTCCATCACTTCAAGGCAAATAGATGGTGAAAAAGTGGAAACGGTAACAGACTTCATTTTCTTGGGCTCCAAAATCACTGTGGACAGTAAATCAAGCCATGAAATTAAAAGACGCTTGCTCCTTAGAAGAGAAGCTATGACAAACCTAGACAGTGGATTAAAAAGCAGAGACATCACTTTGCCTACAGAAGTCCATCTAGGCATAGCTATGGTTTTTCCAGTAGTCACATATGGATGTGGGAGTTGGACCATAAAGAAGGCTGAGTGCTCAAGAATTGATGCTTTCAAACTGTGGTGCTGGAGAAGACTTTTGAGGGTCCTTTGGACAACAAAGAGATCCAACCAGTCCATCCTAAAGGAAATCAATCCTGCATATTCATTGGAAGGACCGATGCTGAAGCTCTAATACTTTGGCCACCTGATGAGGAAGAGCCATTGCTTTCAAACTGTGGTGCTGGAGAAGACTTTTGAGGGTCCTTTGGACAACAAAGAGATCCAACCAGTCCATCCTAAAGGAAATCAATCCTGCATATTCATTGGAAGGACCGATGCTGAAGCTCTAATACTTTGGCCACCTGATGAGGAAGAGCCAACTCACTGGAAAAGACTCTGATGCTGGGAAAGACTGAAGGCAGGAGGAGAAGGGGATGACAGAGGATGAGATGGTTGGCTGACATCATCAACTCACTGGACAAAGGTTGCGCAAACTCTGGGAGATAGTGAAGGAAAGGGAAGTCTGACATGCTGCAGTCCACGGGGTCACAAAGAATTGGACATGACTGAGTGATTGCACAAAACAAAGGGACTATGCTAATGATATAGGAGAGAAAGAAGTAAAAGAAATGGTCCCTATTTTCACAAAGTTTACAGTTTAAAGGGAAGAGAAAAGATAATAATACTAGCACTTCCTGCTTAAAAAAATAATTTGGACATTAAAGTTTCTAGAACAGGGGTTATCAAACTAAGGTACTTGGGCCAAACTGGACAGCTACCTATTTTAAAGTTTTGCAAGAACATAGCCAAACTCATTACTGATGAATTGTCTAAGATTGCTTTTGAGTTACAGTGACAGAAATAAGTAGATGCAATGGAAACCATATGGCCTCAAGCCTAAAATATTCACCATTAATATTAGGTTCTTTACATTCTGCTCTACAAGTTCAGAAGAGAGATTAAACCACCACTTTAGTACTGACTTCCACCACATAGTATATTACCTTTTAAGCAATATCAATATATTTTTTGGATAACATGCTACCTAGGTAATACAATTCAATAAATATTTTCAAATATATAGCCAAAGGACAGCAGTACTACTTGAGGGCTTGGGTTTCATTTCATACCTCCATTCTAACTTTGATCTATGATCATCTTCTTTGTGCAGTCTTTAGAACCTCTTACTGACTGCCTCAAAGACTAGGGATGAAGTCTGAAATTTGCTGAACTGATAATTCTCTGTAGGACCAGAATTGCATCCATTTTTAAAACAAGTGAACAAACAGGAAAACCTCACCTGTAATTTCTAAGGCACACTTAGAAGCTATTTAAAGCAAAATGAACAGCCTACTTTGTCAAAAAAAAAGCAGAATTAAATTTTTCAAATTACTGCTGTTTGGAAGTTAATCTGATCATAAAGAAAAATGATTTTGACTTTCCTTTGGAAAATACTGTTGGCTGAATTGATAACAATTCAAATACAGTGTTTCAATGGTACCGCTCAACAAAAAAATGCGGCTTTTAGAAATATTTATCTAAAATCCCCTTCTATTATTTGGTAGGTAGAAAAGGATGAGCTCGGCCGACTCCACTGCTTGTTAATTAGACTTGTCATCTGGCATCTTCCTGCACTTCAGCCACTGCCACATCTCTGCATTACTGACCAGCATCCTGTCAAATGCAGATATTGCTGTGACCAGTCTGGTCTTTCAGAATCTTATCTTTCTCCTCATCGACATTCACCACAGTGGGAAGGCAAATGCAGTGTTTGTCTTAGAAACAGTTACAGATGGTCACTAATGCCTCTAGGAGACGAGTGTGGAGACTCCAGTGGACGTGGACGTAACTGAGAAACAACTGCCCTGAAGTCTCCATTAGGACAGGGAAATTCTCCAGGAGATGATACAGCCTATTTCCAGCAGCTGCGCCATGCACTACTGTTCCATTCAGTAGAGAAATGGTCCTCTGAATCCCAACTCAGAAACCCTCTTGGTTTTTTCAAACTCATTTTTCATGCTCTTGTGATCTTCTGACTAGCTTTCAGTTCAGTTCAGTTCAGTCGCTCAGTCGTGTCCAACTCTCTGTCAACCCATGAATCACAGCACACCAGGCCTCCCTGTCCATCACCAACTCCCGGAGTTCACTCAAACTCATGTCCATTGAGTCGGTGATGCCATCCAGCCATCTCATCCTCTGTCGTCCCCTTCTCCTCCTGCCCCCAATCCCTCCCAGCATCAGAGTCTTTTCCAGTGAGTCAACTCTTCTCATGAGGTGGCCAAAGTACTGGAGTTTCCGCTTTAGCACATTCCTTCCAGAGAAATCCCAGGGTTGATCTCCTTCAGAATGGACTGGTTGGATCTCCTTGCAGTCCAAGGGACTCTCAAGAGTCTTCTCCAACACCACAGTTCAAAAGCATCAATTCTTCAGCACTCAGCTTTCCCTTGACTCAAAAACACAGCCTTTTCACATGTTGACCAACCAAACCCCAACTGTTCTTCTAGAGACTACTTCCTACTCTGATCCTAGTTCCATAAATTTTTCCCAACAATTCTCTATAGTGCCCCTATGGTCCACAGAGACCATGCCCTCATTTTCCTGGGCACTTACTAGTAACAGGACATCACTTATAAAAGTATTCAGTCTTTATAGTACATTTTACATTCACTAATTTATGTATGATTTCTACACTTGTGTCCCATCTGCCAATTAAACCATCCTTCACAGTAGAGACTACAGTATAATCCTTTATATCTCCTGCTGACAATGAAAGATCAATGCTGTGGACACAGAAAGCATTCGATAAATGTTTAATTATCAAATTAGATGCTGTAAATCAGGGGTCCCCAATCCCCAGGCCATCTTCCACTACTGATAAGTGGCCTGTTAGGAACCAGACCACACAGCAGGGAGTGAGCTGCATGCGAGGGAGCGAAGTTGTGGCTATATTTACAGCTGTTGCCCATCACCCTCCCAACACCCCCAGATGGGACTGTCTAGTAGGAAAACAAGTTCTGGGCTCCCACTGATTCTGCATTATGGTGAGCTATGTAATTACTTCATTATATATCACAATGTAATAACAATAGAAACGAAGTGCACAATAAATGTAATATGCTTGAATCATCCTGAGACCACCCCTCCCCTCTGCCAGTCTGTGGAAAATCTGTCTTCCACAAAATTGATCCCTGGTACCAAAAAGGCTGAGGACCGCTGATGTACCTAAAAGGTGTCTACATGTAATCCTTCGTAGGGACCTTCCTGATGGCTCAGTGGTCAAGAATCTACCCACTAGTGCAGGAGACACAGGCTCAAACCCTGGTCGAGGAACCAAGCTCCCGCATGCCGCGGGGGCAACTAAGCCTTGGGCGCTGCAACTAGAGAGAAGCCCTCATGCTGCAAGAAGAGCCTGCATGCTGCAACTAAGACCCAACCCAGCCACAAGTAAACAATAAATGCAACACGTTCTACAAGAGACCATCATTACTTCAGCAGCCCCCTTTAAAGCCCTTCTGCAAATGATCTGAACCTCATGGCCCTACTGGACACCAAGCACCTTCAAAAGTCCTGAGCCTAAGTCTCTGACAACCAGTGCCCGGACTGCTCTGTGTGACTGCTTCTGGAACAGCCCGGCTTCAGTCAGACTCACCACAAAGCTGTTTCTCCGGGGACACAGAGAGTGGGCTGAGCCACCTATGATCTCTCTCATGCCGCTCTGCCAATGTGTGGTAGAATAACTGGCCCAAGATTAGAGATTTACTACATTCTACTACTAGAAGAGTTTGTGCGGAAAGAGGTGAACAGCCTATATGCTGTTTCTCATCTAATCCTCAACAAGACTGTGTTCACTCTTACATAACTGCTTCCACACAATGGGCCAGTGCAAGGGACATGAGTTCAATCCCTGGTTGGGGAACTGGGATCCCCCGTGCCACAATTAGAGAAAAGCCTATGAGGTGCAAAGACGAGCCTGCGTGCTGCAACTAAGATCTGATGCGATCAAAAATAAAATAAAAAATAAATTTAAATGACTTAAGTAAAATCCAAAATTCAGTTCCTCAGCTGAGCTAGACACGTCTCAAGTACTCAATAGCCCCACATGCTAGTGGATGCCCTACCAGACAGCAAACATGCAGAACATTTTCATTCTCCTGGAAAGCTCCAGTGCATAGCACTGAACACAGGCTGTTTTTCAATCCACCTTTAGTCGTGAACCCAATACATTAGGGTAGAAAAAAGGTGATACTCCGTTTTACTTTAGTTCAGCTCCTGAGTCTTACTTCTTTTACAAGAGGAAGCAATCAGATTCAGCCAAGCCCTGCTCTCCAGTAAGCAAAACTGATCCTTTCCTAAAACAAGCAGATCTAAGAGTATCAGTCTAAAAAGTTTCCAAAGGCAATCTCCTTCATAACTACAAGAAGCATCAATTGCAAGGTAAACCATTAGAGAAATAGATCCAGCTTTCCCACTGGTCCCCTTCCTGGCACACAGACTAAGATCTGCATTAAATAAGAACGAGAAGATTCTGCAAGTGTCATTGGTTGAGGGATCATCCTTGCTGTTCTCTTGATATTTAGGCCTCCTTCTATAGCTTAAAAGGACATCATTTTTCTTTGTATCCTAAATAAGGAAAAAGGGAGACATAACTGAAATTCAACATCAGCCCACAAAGTCTGTACCAGGGAAGCTAACAAAAAGGTAAAATACCCCCTTCCATAGGCACAGGGCTGAAGGTAGCATGTATACTGCATGCTCAGTCACTCACTTGAGTCTGACTCTTGCAACCCCACTGACTGCAGCTCACCAGGCTCCTCTCTCCAGGAAAGAATACTGGAGTGAGCAGCCATTCCCTCCTCCAGGGCAATCTTCCTGATGCAAGGACCAAACTGGGTCTCCTGCATTGCAGGTGGATTCTTTACCGCTAAGCTAGTAGGCCTAGTTGGTAGCACAAATCTTATCTAGAAATTGCTTGGCACTAGAATCGACAGGGAACAAAAAGCACATGAAATCTTTTGACCAATCCCTGTTCTCACATTCTGAAATTTCCACCACATTGCAGTAAAAGGATGAAAAACGGTTTGGCCCAAAAGGGAGACAGCTTCAAGTCTGGCAGACCCCCTACAGAACCCTTAGCATAGCCTATTGTCACAGCATTCCCACAGGTGTTCCCCAAAGAATCTACATAAAGTGATTAACTCGCAAAGTTCAACAATCATCTTTAGGGGAATTATTTTAAAAGTTCTGGCCTTTGTCCTGACTTTTAGCCAGTGTGTCTCCATTAGAAATTTTCGACAATGATCCCAACATTACTTCAACCTACTATGTGAATCAGATGGCCTCAGCATGCCTTTCAACCATAATACTATGATTACAACTAACCTTCACAGCAAACTGGCAGGCCTTCTGACCCACCCTCCTCTGCCAGCTGGCAGTGGTGTTCTGTCAGAGCAGTCCGTGGGTTAATTTCAGGGTCAACTCTCAGTCTTCCCTCACTCGTCACGTCCCACAGAATGAATGAGACACAAGGATGAGTGTCCTGACACTTCCATATCCTTCAGAAGTTTGTGGCTACGTGCAAAGCAGGCACTCAAAAAACAAATAAGCTAAACCATATTTGTCAACCATAATTCCTAAATTTAAGCCCTTTCCATCTTAACAGTCACGAATTTTATTTAATCCTATATAACTCTCCCTGATACTATTCAAAGAGCCTGCAGTCTGATCTCCTTTTCACCAGTCTTTCCCCATTTGTCCATCTTCCTCATAGCTACCAGTTATCTTTCTAAAAGCAATGTCACTCTCCCATTGGAAAACCTTTAGTGTCTATTTCATTTATTCAAAGTTCAAACTTCTTACTTGACATCCACAACTCTTCACGATCGGGTCCAAATTATCCCTTCAACCATACTTCACCACTGTCTGTCATTTATCTGACCATGTCTTCATGTCAGCAGAGACTGTCTCCTTTGCCTGGAATACTACCATCCATCCTTTCCTCCCTATCCTCTACTCCCCAATCTGAGTAACTTCTACTCGTACCTGCCATTTCTTCTGTGCGCCCATTGATCTATCACTTGTAGCCTTGTATTAATTTTATGTACAACATTTGAATATCCTATTCAAGGGTTCTCCTTAAGATGGAACTCTGCCTCACTCAATGGAGCCTGGCAGACTGTTCACAGGTGGCATATAACTGTCTGCTGAACAAAAGAGCTTACGTAGCCAAAAGAATAAAATCTTTTCAAAGTTTCCACTACTGCTGGGAGGCTGTTATTTCAGCAGTGCACTCACTGCTCAAAATATTTCTGGAACTCTCTTCTGCCATTTGGAATTGCCTTCTGAGCTTGTTTACTCTCCGGAAAAGAAAATCAATCCCCTTACTTTATACTCATGAAACATTTTCACCCCAAAATAGAAGAGCCAAGTGTCCGGACTGCCATCCTCTACCCACCACACTTCATCACATGAATTTGTTCCAAGTAATTTCTGGACCTTTCAAACAAACAAAAAATGCCTTCAAAGGAAAAAAACTTGCCATCACTAACATCTTGCCAGAGGCTCTTAGAAACAAATTCAAATGGAAATGCAGAAGCTTTGCCAGTGGTCTTGCTTAGACCTGTTGGTCCTCAGTCTGTCCAACTCTTTGCAACCCCTTGGACTAGCCCACCAGGCTCCTCTGTCCATGGGGATTCTCCAGGGAAGAATACTGGAGTGGGTAGCCATGCCCTCCTCCAGGGGATCTTCCCAACCCAGGCCTCCCACATTGCAGGTGGATTCTTTACCTTCTGAGCTACTGCGGAAGCCCTTGCCAATAGTAGCACCACTGGAATAATAGTATCTCAAAATGCTTCCATGTGATTGTGAAGACTTAAGTGTGTATGTTTAGGCACAGGTTTTATTTTTCACAAAACAATGCACTTCACCTTGCTGCATATCCATTATATGAAATTTTTTTAAGTGTGTCTCAGTTTCTCCAAAGTAAAAATGAGTCTAAGCTTCCCCATGCTCCCTTGAATGCCAAGATCACTGAAAACCAAGTTTAATGACTACTGAATCTATTTCCAAAGATGGAAGATTCTGCTTTTAGAACTTCAGTAGAATATTCTTGAGGCAGAACCACACTACACAGAAAAGCAGCACCGCCCTTTTCCAAGAAAAGGGTCCCATCAGTTAAAAGACTGACGCCATAAATATGACAAAGGGAAAGGTCACTATTTTGCTCAATGCAACATGTCCTGAGCATCTTCTGGGTGCTCTGCCCCACTCCAGGTGACCAAGAAAAAGAGAGAAAAGGACATAGTCCTAGCACTCCAGCTTTCAAAATCATTTTCAGACAGCGTCTTTCCAAAGCACTGAATCCATTCGTAACCACCTATTTCTGGTGAAGTAGTTTACACGCATGACTCTATTCACACTTCAGATTTAATTGCGGGGGGTGGTGGGGGAGAGGCAGATAAATCTCTTTATCCTCACATCATTTCTATAGGAAAGGAGAAGGCTTGATCCTTCCCATCACCGAGCTGGGAAAATTGAGGAAGCAGCAGGAAAGCGATGGTCCTCACCTTTCCCTGCCCCTCCCGACCAGTACCAGAGGCGGAAGCCAGATTTCTGACATCCCTGTCCAAGCCCGCTAGTTCAGTGAGAAGGAAGAACCAAACTCCTGCTCCTTCCCGCAGAAACGCACACCGACCAGACACCGCCCGGCCCCATCTCCTGGGAACTGCAGGTGGCATCGCGGTAATGGTGGATACAAAAGGCGGAGGAGACAGGAGGGGCGCGCTCGCGTGCACCCTCCGCCTTCTCCCTCTGTCCCGACAAGTCGCTGCCAAGGCAACCCGAGGCCGCAGGACCGGGGACCCCCTACTCCCCGCATACGACGGGTACCTTAGAGTACTCCTGAGCCAGCTTCTGGTACTTCCCCTGCAACTCTGCCGAGGCCATGGCCTCCCCCGCCCTGTCCAGGCCAGACTGCCCAGGCCACTCAGCCCCACCCCCCGCCCCCAACCCCAGACACGCTGCCGGGTATGGCTCCACCAGCTCCTGCCCGCTCCGCCACCGCCGCCGCGCCTCCGCCTCCACTTCCGGGTTCGCGGGTGAGAGGAAGGAGGAGTAGGGCCAGGGGTGGAGCGACCACCGGGGGCGGGGCGACGTCTGACATCACGCCCCACCCTCCCGCGCCCGAGCACGTACGCGCGCAGAATCGCTGGCGCTCCTGGGCTCTGCCTCTGGCTGGAGCAGGGGGCGCCATCTTGACGCATGGCCCAAGATGGCGACCCAGAACAGGGAAGGAGAGCGTTAAAAGGGGAAGAAAATAATAAGAGCCCACAGAATGGGCGGGGGACGACGGAGAGGGGCGGTGGTGCGAAGAATCGAGGACCGGAAGAAGAAACATTCTAAGCGCATCAAGAATTCTGGTCGAACACACCGGCCTCCCCCACTGGTTCCCATGGCAACCGTTTGTCGTTTGATGGTTACATCTTTCAGAAGGTGCTCGGAGAGAAAGACCTCTGTACTCCGCTACCTGCTATCCGGATATGGTAGCACCGGACATGGCCTGCATTGTAAACTCTCCCCCAATTTTATAACGCGCGCTGCTGGCACCCTGTTCTGCTCCAGACAAACCTTCTTTGTCTTATATTTTGTCGTTGGGATGTCTTTGTGTCCATTCTCTACCCATTCCATCCGCCCAGCCCTGCCCCCATACTGCATCAGAGCGTTTTCTCAGAGAATTGGGTAAAAAGCTTTTAGGAAATTTCAGGGAATGATCCCTGCCACGCATGCAGATAGGGTGGACGTTAACGACATGTAACTGGACAATTGAAGCAAATAGTAGTCTGCCTGAAATACTTTATTTATGCCGCTTTGCTCATTAAATATGTTTTGAGGACGTATTATATGTTAGATATTCTAAGCATTGCATTTATTGCAACATTGAAATGTTCATAGAGGAATAAATAATTTAGGATACTTGTTTGCCATAAATTAAAGCACTGCAGTTTAACAAAACTAATAACCTATATCTGTATATATCTGCATGAATCTATCAACATGACAAAACACTGTTAATGTAATAAGCAAATTGCAGTATACTAGAGCATGAAAAGATACATTTGAAGAATATAAAGCAACATTTGTGCTGCTCATGGACACATGAACATGTACTAAAAATAGAGAAACAAGAACTGGAAGGATACACATCTAATTCTGGCTTGTGATTGCCTCTAGTGAGAAAACGAAGAAAGGGGAATGAAAAAGAACAAAGAAGCATCAATTTTATTTTTATTTAATTTTTTGAAGTGAATGTGACTGGAAGTTAACATTTATTATTCAGGTAATAGGGAAAGGGATGTTATATTGTTATTTTAAAACGTTTGATATTTTCCATGATTAAAAAAACACCTCCTATTTTCCTTGTTGACATTCAACTATGAGTATGCCTGGAATTTTAAGGTGAAAGAATGAGCTGGTATATGCACTTTTCAGCCACTGTAATGTAAGGAAAGGATTACAAACTTTTTAAAATGTTGTTTATACTTTTCAGTTGACTAACAGCCAAGCCCTATTATCCAGCAAACTTGCAGAATTTTTAAAATTATTATTATTAGTTTTCCATGGCACCACCAAGCGGCAGGATTAAATATTGTTAAGTGTATTTCTGTAGTTTAATGTAATGGAATTTTCAATTATTTAAAAATAAAATGTTATTTCAGAACTAACATTCCAAAGAATGTGCAATTTTGGTTAGAGAGCCTATGTACTGACCTGAGAAATTTATATTTCCACTGCTTAATCTATTTGTTGTCAGTTGCAAAAAATTGTTTCCAAATCCCGACTGCTAGATCGAACACATTTCAGAATCTCTTCCTCAAAAGGCAACATTAAGTGAGTGAAAAGGCATTTGCAATATATATGTATCCAACAAAGGTGTCCATTATCCAGATATATAAAGAGCTCTTAGAAATCAATAAGAAAGACCAGCAACCAGATAGAAAAATGAGCAAGGGACTTCCAATAGGCACTTCACAAAGGAAAATACACAAACGGGCCATTAAATGTGCAAAGGGTTGTTAAGTTTCATTAGCAACCAGGAGGAAGTGAAATTAAAACCACAGTGCAATGCCATACACACCCACAGAAACGACTAATATTTAAAAGATTGACAAGAGTGAATGAGAATATAAAAAGAGAAACTGTCAAAACATATTGATGAGAGCCTTCCCTAGTGGTGCGATGGGTAGGAATCCACGTGTCAATGCAGGGGATATGGGTTAGATCCCTGGTCTGGGAAGATCCCACATGCCTTGAAGCAACTAATCCCACGTGCCAACTACTGAAGCTTGGGCCTGTAAGCTGCAGCTACTCAGCCCACATGCTGCAGCTACTGAAGCTTGCGTGCCTTGAGCCTGTGCTGTACAGTATGAGAAGCCACCACCACGACAAGATTACCCACCACAACTAGAGAGTAGCCTCCACTCCACAACTAGGAAAAGCCCATGGGCAGCAACGAAGACCCAGCACAGCCAAAAATAAAATAAAATTTTAAAGTGTTGCTAGGAATATAACCTGGAAGAGCCACTTAGGAAAGAGCTTGGTATTATTATCCACTCACCTGAAAAGATACATATTCAGGACCCAACAATTCTTCTCATGTATACACTCAAAAAATGTGTGCATGTATTCACCAAGAATATTCATAGCAGTATTATTCATAATAGCCAAAAAAGCTTATCAATGAGTAGATAGTTATTAGAAATAAGTGTATATTTGTATCATGGAATACTAAACAGCAATGAAAAAAGCTGAACTACAATTAACTACTGGATGAATCTCAAAAAATAATACAGAACAAAAGAAACCAAATTCCCCCCAAAATATACTATATAACTTCATTTATATATCATTCAAAAAAATGGCAGAATTCAACTGTAAGATTCAGGATGCATGCCTAAGTATTAAAACTAGAAAGAAAATTAAGAAAGTGGTAGCCATGAAAGTCAGGAGCTTTACTGTTTTCGGGTGGAAGAGGATGGTAACTACTGGAAGAGGCCATGAGATGGGCTTCAGGTAGTATTGGCAATGTTTTATTTATGTGTGATAGTTACAAAGGTGTTAACTTTGTGTTAATTCCTCATGAGGTACCTTTTTTTGTGTGCACCTTTTTTGTATGGATGTTACATTTCACAATAACAAAATTTTTTAATTTTTCTGTTAACTCATATGCTTGCCAGTGATGGTTTTCAACTTGTAACCATGATTTACTTGTAGGGAGTGGCATAAATGAAGGTCACTTGGAATTATTATAAATATGCAAACACTGTGATGATCATTAAAACATTTAACAGCATACTGTTTTAGAAATTTTTTTCAGTTGCAGGTGTCAGGAACTGACCCAAACTATCTTGGCTCCAAAGGAGTACTTTCCTAGAAGTATGTGTGGGTAGCTCAGAGAACAGCAGGAAGAAAATAGGAGCTGCAGAGCTCAAGTTCAGAGTTGCTGGCCATTAGTTCAGTGTTAGTGAATCAACAATATATATTAAGCAAGGCGCTTTTAAATAGAAACACACCAAAAACTAGGTTATATGTTGTTTGGTTGATAAAAGTGAGACCAGAGGCTGTCATGATCCTAACCCTGTGTTTTCCCTAGGAGCAATGCTATTCACTAATTCAGTGGATGTGATGATTTTATAGAATACAACTGCAAATAAAGGGAATCAATTGTGTATACAGTGAGAACAGTGTGGAACTTCCTTTGGTCTTATGGACAATGACCAGACTTGATGTTGGGTTACTTAGATGATACTGTCATCTCTGAGTAAACATCATTTCATGGTAGAGTCATGTGCTCTCTGTCCTTGCATACATCTGAAAATCAAGAACTTCCTTCAAGCTTCAAAGCTCCACCCATTCTACTTCATAACCAGCAGCTCTTAGAGTGACATTGGGAGCTCAGCTACTCCCACTAGCACCTCCCCATACAGTCATTCCGAAAACTAAGTAAAGATTTTCTCTGGCCTCGTTTCACTCTCCTGTGCCCAGTCACCACACATGATTACTGAGGTAATGAACAACAAAAAGTGTTTATATGAGTGGACATAAGGAAGGGATTAAAGAAAGCAACTTATGAATCTTTTATGATGGTATATTGTCTTTGTTATTATTTATTATGTTAATCCAGTCAGAAAATGTATATTATGCTACAGTGACATTTTAAAAAGTGGGGAGGGAATAAAAGAAAAGAACTTTCCTTCTCATGAGTTTGCCTGAGCAGTTAGCACCAAAGTTTATATTTTGTAAAATGTAATCAGTGAGGTGAAATCTGAAGATTTGTAACTTTGAGAAGCTCTGCTAAAAATCAGAATTCTGGGCTTGAAATTTTGTAAGTTTTTCATTTGACCAAACTCTTAGGCTTCGCCTATTTCGGTCACAGCAAGAAAGAAGCATGACAGAATAAGCCCAGAGCCCTGATGTAGCTTGTCCAGAGTCACATGAAAGACACTGACAGAAGCAAAACTAGAAGCCAAGTCCTTCAACCTTCACTGCAGACTGTATTTTTGTCCCTTAGGTTAAGTGCCCACATGTAGGAAACCCTTAATATTTAGTTCAAGTAAAGTGAATGAGTCCTAGATCAGGTGTGAGGATGCCAAAGGGTACGTCATGTTCCTTGGTATTTATCTGGACTTGTACCTTCACGAAATAGATACCTTTCGAGCTGTTTGGGTGGGGCTAGTCTACCCAGGGCTCTTTCACTTAACCCAAGGGCAAGGTCCAGGAGGTACAGGATGTGCAGGTGGGAAGTAGTAACATTTCACTGCTCAGACCTCATGTCTCACCCCTGGTCCACTCTGTGCTTTTGCTTCATAATTGTTATTTCCCTTCTGGTTTTCTCTGTCACCAGTCTTACTGGAGGAAATGGTCACATACAAACATCCAGATTTATATACATTAACCTATTCAGTTCAGTCGCTCAGTCATGTCCGACTCTTTGGGACCCCATGAATCACAGCATGCCAGGCCTCCCTGTCCATCACCAGCACCCGGAGTTCACACAAACCCATGTCCATCGAGTCGATGATGCCATCCAGCCATCTCATCCTCTGTCATCCCCTTCTCCTTCTGCTCCCAATCCCTACAAGCATCAGAGTCTTCTCCAATGAGTCAACTCTTCGCATGAGGTGGCCAAAGTACTGGAGTTTCAGCTTTAGCATCATTCCTTCCAAAGAAATCCCAGGACTGACCTCCTTTAGAATGAACTGGTTGGATCTGCTTGCAGTCCAAGGGACTCTCAAGAGTCTTCTCCAACACCACAGTTCAAAAGCATCAATTCTTAGGTGCTCTGCTTTCTTCACAGTACAACTCTCGCATCCATACATGACCACAGGAAAAACCATAGCCTTGACTAGACGGACCTTTGTTGGCAAAGCAATGTCTCTGCTTTTGAATATTCTATCTAGGTTGGTCATAACTTTCCTTCCAAGGAGTACGCGTCTTTTAATATCATGGCTGCAGTCACCATCTGCAGTGATTTTGGAGCCCAAAATATAAAGTCTGTTACTGTTTCCACTGTTTCCCCATCTATCTCCCATGAAGTGATGGGACCAGATGCCATGATCTTCGTTTTCTGAATGTTGAGCTTTAAGCCAACTTTTTCACTCTCCTCTTTCACATTCATCAAGAGGCTCTTTAGTTCCTCTTCACTTTCTGCCATAAAGGTGGTGTCATCTGCATATCTGAGGTTATTGATATTTCTCCCGGAAATCTTGATTCCAGCTTGTGTTTCTTCCAGTCCAGCGTTTCTCATGATGTCCTCTGCATATAAGTTAAATAAGCAAGGTGACAATATACAGCCTTGATGTACTCCTTTTCCTATTTGGAACCAGTCTGTTGTTCCATGTCCAGTTCTAACTGTTGCTTCCTGACCTACATATTAACCTATTAGGTTTTCTAAAGTTTATAACTTTATTCTATATGTATTTATGTAGCCTTGCATTTTTAGAAAGAAGACTGTTATTCACTATTTTCTTCCCAAGCCAATCCAATGTCCACTGTTTCTCACCTCCATTGCTACCATCTCTTGTCTAGATGCCTCAAAAAGCCTTCCTTTGCCCAGCTGCAATCTTTCCTCCACAGAGCACCCAGTGTGATATTCTGAAGCATAACATTCTTATTAAAACCTTCAAGAACCCACAGAGCACTGGGAACAAAGTCCATATTCCTTACCATGCTGCTAAGGCTTTACATACTCTAGTTGCTGTGACCTCCCCACTTCATGTTCCAAAAGGGCAAATAGCCAAGCCTTGAGCCTTCCTAAGGTCTAGGCTCTAGAATTTGTACCTCACTCCTGCCACATCCTATTAATCAAAGCAAATCACATGGCCAGATCATCAGTCTGGCTGACTAGATTGAAGGGACTGGAGAAATACACACTGCCTCTTGATAGAAGGAGGAGGAAGGTCAATTGTAAAGAGAATAAACAAAGAGAAGCCTGATTCACTGAGGGCCTTATATTAGAACAATCTACGAAGAAATGATGCTAAAGCTGAAACTCTAGTATTTTGGCCACCTCATGCGAAGAGTTGACTCATTGGAAAAGACATGCTAGGAGGGATTGCGGGCAGGAGGAGAAGGGGACGACAGAGGATGAGATGGCTGGATGGCATCACCGACCTGATGGACGTGAGTTTGAGTGAACTCCGGGAGTTGGTGATGGACAGGGAGCCCTGGCGTGCTGCAATTCATGGGGTTGCAAAGAGTCGGACACAAGTGAGCGACTGAACCGCCTGACTGACCACCCCTCACCTCCTATACTTTCTGTTCCTCAAACAGTCTTCAAAAACTTTGTACCTGTTTTTTTTTTTTTCCAGTGGCACTCCAGAATTTCTCTGTAGGGAGAATTTAGAAGGCTAGATCTAGTTGGAATAGGAAATACGTAGAAATGAGTTTGGATAGTGAACCTGCTGTACTTATTTAGGATGGTTCAAGGGAGCTAAACCCCAGATACCGCCAGCCCTTCCTTGGTGCTGCTGCTCATTATATGTAGCCTGGCCTTTCCCAGAACTGAGTACAGTTGCATCCTTCTCAACATTCAGGTGCTAGCCCACACACTGCCAATTCAGAGAGCCATTTCTTGAGCATCTACTTAGATATTTCCCTTTCCTATCTCTCTCTGCTCTGTTTTATTGTCACCATAAAACTTATTGCCATTTGAAATTACCTGAGGCAAATTAGCAGCTTTCATGAAATCCTCCATGGATCTCACCTTTTAGGACTCTAAGCAACATCTCCAGAAGGGTTTGGGGGCCTGTCTGTGCAGAACTAGCTGCAGACATCACATTCTAGGTTAGACAGAAAAAATGGCCTCTCAAAGATATCCATGTTCTAGTCTCTGGCATTTATATTTTATGTATACCTTCAGTTACATAAATTAAGGTTACACATGAAATTAAGTTTGCTAATCAGCTTTCCAAAGAGAGAACCAAAGAGATGGGAACATGAAAAGAAATCAGCCCAACGTTGCTGGCTTTGAGGATGGAGAAGGAGTCCACAAAGCCAAGGAATGCAGGTGGTCTCTAGAAGCTGGTGAAAGGAAGAAAAAGGATCCTCCCCTAGAGATCACAGCCTCCAAAAGGACCACAGCCCTGCCAAGAGATTGATTTTAGCTCAGTGAGACCCCTTTCTGACTAATAACCTCCAAAACTGTGAGATGACAAATATGTGTTATTTTCAACCACTAAGTTTGGAGAAATTTAATACACCTTTAACAGGAAACTAAATAACCTGCATAATTGAGGTAACTCATAGTGCTACACCCAGCTCCTTCCTTCTACTGTGACCCAAGGTCATTGATCATCCATGGGTCAGAGTCATCCCACTCACTTTGTTTCCAATTCCCAGCCACATGTTGTATATGACCTTGGCTACACTGCAGTATTGTGACAGGTAAATCAGTGGTGCATGGGAATAGGCTCCTACTAGCTTGAGAGAACCATTTGTTAAGTTTTCAGGAGTTGTGCAAATTAGTTATTGAACACAGCCATCACTGAAGATTAATCTATATGAGTGTTAAATAAATTATATTACAAACATAAATACTCTAAATTCATCACTTTCTTATTTCACTATATTTGCTATATATAACTATTATCTAAGCTCTTGAGATTATTTACTTTTACTGTATCTATACAATACTATACAGTGATGTGCTATGCCTATCTTTGCAACTCTGCATTCAGTGACATCATGTTGGTAGCTTGAAACTGGCCATGATGGAGGATTTACACTGTGGAAATAGGCAGATGCTACAAATGGGGGCTCCCTCCACTCCACAGTTGGTTACAAGTGTGCCATCTGTGTATAGGACAGAGGATACCTAACTTTGGAGTGTTCCCTACAGCTTTAGGGTGCTCTTTTTATTTTTCACAACAAAGACTGTAAACATCTGTGTGAGGCAAGACCGAGGAATTCCTGACTGTGTGAGGCAAGACCCAGGAACTACTGAAGGAAAACTCATCTGTTAGGCCACTGAGGTCTCACAGAGTCTGGGTCTAATTCATCTTTATTTTCCTAATGCAGTGAGCACTCAAGAAATGACTTCTGGGGACTTCCCTGGTGGTCCAGTAGTTAAGAATCTGCCTTGCAATGCAGGGGACGAAGGTTCAGTCCCTGATCAGGAAACTAAGATCCTATATGCCATAGAGCAACAAGTCCCGCATTTGAACAACAATTGAAGCCCATGCTCAGAATAACTAGCACTCTCATTTTTTCTATAACTAATAGATTATCACTGTTAGACAATTAACTTAAATCAATAGGAAATGTTTCATAAACATTAGTAGCTACTATCATTACAATGTTAGTAGCTACTATTATTAAGCAAGAGACTTCCCTGGTGGCTCAGACAGTAAAGCGTCTCCCTACAATGCAGGGGACCCGGGTTCAATCCTAGGTCTGGAAGAGCTCCTGGAGAAGGAAATGGCAACCCACTCTAGTATTCTTGCCTGGAAAATCCAATGGACAGTGTTACTTTTAGCTCACAATCTATCCAAGTCCATTGATATATCAATGTTCTTCTATATTACGGACATTTTTTTCTTAAAACCAGGTGAGCAAATTCTTATATTTGCATTTTGAATCATAATTAATTATAAAAGCTTTTCTTACCTTAGCCTTTTAAAAATTTTCTAACAACTGGAGCTGAGAAAATTGAACAGCTACACGTAAAATGAAATTAGAACATTCCCTCATACCATACATGAAAATAAGTTAAAATGGTTTAAAGATCTAAATGACATGACACCATGAAACTCCTAGAAGAGAACATAAATGAAACAGTCTAACATAAATCATGGCAATATTTTCTTAGATCAGTATATATAAAACTATAATCATCCATAAAAACAGAATGAAATCCTACCTTTTGCAGTAATGTGGATAGACCTAAATAATATTCTGCTTAGTGATATATGTCAGTGAAAGACAAATATAAGTGATATCACTCATATATGAAATCTAAAAACTAATACCGTCTAGTCAAGGCTGTGGTTTTTCCTGTGGTCATGTATGGATGTCAGAGTTGGACTGTGAAGAATTGATGCTTTTGAACTGTGGTGTTGGAGAAGACTCTTGAGAGTCCCTTGGACTGCAAGGAGATCCAACCACTCCATTCTGAAGGAGATCAGCCCTGGGATTTCTTTGGAAGGAATGATGCTAAAGCTGAAACTCCAGTACTTCGGCCACCTCATGTGAAGAGTTGACTCATTGGAAAAGACTCTGATGCTGGGAGGGATTGGAGGCAGGAGAAGAAGGGGACGACCGAGGATGAGATGGCTGGATGGCATCACGGACTCGATGGACATGAGTCTGAGTGAACTCCAAGAGATGGTAATGAACAGAAGGGCTGGCGTGCTGCGATTCATGGGGTCGCAAAGAGTCGGACACGACTGAGCGCCTGAACTGAACTGAACTGAAAAACTAATACAAATGAATATATATACAAAATAGAAACAGAGTAGCAGATATAGAAAATAAATTTATGGTTACCAATAAGGAGAGGGAAAGATGGAGGGAGAAATTAGGGGTATGGAATTAACAGATACAAACTACTATACATAAAATCGGTAAGCAATAAAAATTTACTATATAGCACAAAGAATCTAAGATCATGGCATCCGATCCCATCACTTCAGGGAAAATAGATGGGGAAACAATGGAAACAGTGAAAGACTTTATTTTGGGGGTCTCCAAAATCACTACAGATGGTGACTGCAGCCATGAAATTAAAAGACACTTACTCCTTGGAAGAAAAGCTACGACCGACCTAGACAGCATAGTAAAAAACAGAGACATTACTTTGCCAGCAAAGGTCCATCTAGTCAAAGCTTTCATTTTTCCAGCAGTCATGTATGGATGTGAGGGTAGGACTATAAAGAAAGCTGAGCGCTGAAGAATTAATGCTTTTGAACTGTGGTGTTGGAGAAGACTCTTGAGAGTCTCTTGGACTGCAAGGAAATCCAACCAGTCAGTCCTAAAGGAAATCAGTCCTGAATATTCATTGGAAGGACTGATGTTGAAGCTGAAACTCCAATACTCTGGGCACCTGATGCAAAGAACTGACTCATTTGAAAAGACCCTGATGCTGGGAAAGATTGAAGGCGGGAGAAGAAGGGGAAAACAGAGGATGAGATAGTTGGATGACATCACCGACTCGATGGACATGAGTTTGAGTAATCTCTGGGAGTTGGTGATGGTCAGGGAAGCCTGGCGTGCGGCAGTCCATGGGGTCGCAAAGAGTCGGACACGACTGAGCGACTGAACTGAACTGACGCCCAATTAATTATTCCAGCAGACGTTTCTGCCTGGTATAATCTCGTGTTGCCAGCAGGGGGCGCGCCCTCACCGAATTTGTTTAGAAAAGGTAAAACTCAGACGACAGTCCGAGTGGCTGGTTATGAGTCTTTCCGCACGAACTATGGCCAATGTTTGTAGTTGTTTAGGCACGTCTCTAGTGACCTCATCCCACTATACCTGATTCTTTTTGAGGAAACAAGTAGCCTGTTTGAACAGAACAGGCAAGGCAAATTAGTAACTGGAAAATTACTAAGTCACTCTGCAGAATGCGTTGGGACATCCGGTATTCCCTTGAGGCTTAGAGTTAGGGTGTGGACCCTTCCTCCTCACCTGATGGCTGGGAAAGGAGACAAGCCAACCCTCTCCACAGGGCGCAGCCCCTCCTTTGTTCTGGGTAGGCTGGCCTTCGGGGACAGGGCTTCAGTGGGAAAACAGGGGGCCTCTCTGGCAGCCTCCTGAGCCAGGAGATGTAGCCTTAGGAAGCCTCTGTGCTGGGAAGAGCCGGAAGAGGTCAGGCCACGTGTTCTACAAACCCCGGAAGCAGATTCTCCAGCACATCCTAGGCCCTCCTGTTCCTTCCAGCCACGTTCCAAGAGACCAGTGGATTCAAGGCCACATTCCTGCCCCTTGTGCAAGGCCCCAGAGGACAAGGGGCTTGAAGGAGAGGATGAGAAAAGGAAGGCCTACTCTCTCTCAACTGCAGGCCTTCCCATCACAGCCATCAGCAGAAGGGTGTCCCTGATGAGAAGAGGAATCCGTTCTGGAATGTAATCCCAGAACGGAATTACATTCCAGAATGTAGTTACATCGGAATTACATTCTGGTCACCATTCACTTATACCTTCATGGGTTCATTGAGGGGGTTCCCCAAGTGGCACTAGTGGCAAAGATTCCACCTGCCAATGCAGGAAATGCAAGAGATACAGATTCAGTGCCTGGGTCAGGAAGAGCCCCTGGAACAGGCAACCCACTCTAGCTCACTGATATTAGTGGGAGTGGTGTGTGCCAGGCACTGGGATAGGTGTTGGAAATACCTCAAAGAGCCCACCAACCGCCATCTGCTGGGGGAGGCAGATCATAAAATCATAAGGATACAGCATAAGCTCTTCAGTTCAGTTCAGTTGTTCAGTTGTGTCTGACTCTTTGTGATCCCATGGACTGCAGCACGCCAGGCCTCCCTGTCCATCACCATCTCCCGGAGTTTACTCAAACTCATGCGCATTGAGTTGGTAATGCCATCCAACCATCTCATCCTCTGTCGCCCCCTTCTCCTCCCGCCTTCAGTCTTTCCCAGCATCAGGGTCTTTTCAAATGAGTCAGTTTTTCACATCAGGTGGCCAAAGTATTGGAGTTTCAGCTCCAGCATCAGTTCTTCCAATGAATACTCAGGACTGATTTCCTTTAAGATTGACTGGTTGGATTTCCTTGCAGTCCAAGAGACTCTCAAGAGTCTTCTCCAACACCACAGTTCAAAAGCATCAATTCTTTGGCGCTCAGCTTTCTTTATAGTCCAACTCTCACATCCATACATGACCACTGGAAAAACCATAGCTTTGACTAGATGAACTTTTGTTGTCTGCTTTTTACTAAGCCGTCTAGGTTGGTCATAACTTTTCTTCCAAGGAGTAAGCGTCTTTTAATTTCATAGTTGCAGTCACCATCTGTAGTGATTTTGGAGCCCCCCAAAATAAAGTCTGTCACTGTTTCCACTGTTTTCCCATCTATCTGCCATGAAGTGATGGGACCAGATGCCATGTTCTTAGTTTTCTGAATGTTGAGTTTTAAGCCACATGTATTATACGGTGTATTATACAATGAACTAACACAGAGGAAAAGAATCTGGACCTTTGTGAATGGAGAAGAGGAAAGTACTGAAATTAGGAAAGGTTTACAGAGGAGGTGGGCATTTGGAGATTCAGTCAGCCGGTCAGCCAGTAAATGCTTACTGAGGGTCTCGTGTGTCAGACACTGTTTTTGGGTACTGGGACTCATGAGGAAGAAAATAGTCCCAAACCCATACTCTTGTAGAGGTGGCATCGGGGTGGGAGACGCAGAGCATGTGTAAATATTAGTAAACATAATCAGTACCTCCAGGTTAGAATGGAAGGAACACAGGGCAGCTCGGTGGAGTTTGGTGAGGGAGTCAGGTGAGCTTCACTGAGAAAGCGAGATTTGAGCAAGGACTTCCAGAAGAGCAGGAATAAGGCCCCCTTCCCCTGGATCTCTGCAGGGAGTGTTCCAAGCAAGGGGAGCAGGCAGGGCCAGTCCCTGGAAGTGAGAATGTCTTGGAAGGAGAGAAGGCCCATGTGCCTGGAGAAAAGTGGAGGAACTTCGAGAANTGTCTTTTAATTTCATAGTTGCAGTCACCATCTGTAGTGATTTTGGAGCCCCCCAAAATAAAGTCTGTCACTGTTTCCACTGTTTTCCCATCTATCTGCCATGAAGTGATGGGACCAGATGCCATGTTCTTAGTTTTCTGAATGTTGAGTTTTAAGCCACATGTATTATATGGTGTATTATACAATGAACTAACACAGAGGAAAAGAATCTGGACCTTTGTGAATGGAGAAGAGGAAAGTACTGAAATTAGGAAAGGTTTACAGAGGAGGTGGGCATTTGGAGATTCAGTCAGCCGGTCAGCCAGTAAATGCTTACTGAGGGTCTCGTGTGTCAGACACTGTTTTTGGGTACTGGGACTCATGAGGAAGAAAATAGTCCCAAACCCATACTCTTGTAGAGGTGGCATTGGGGTGGGAGATGCAGAGCATGTGTAAATATTAGTAAACATAATCAGTACCTCCAGGTTAGAATGGAAGGAACACAGGGCAGCTCGGTGGAGTTTGGTGAGGGAGTCAGGTGAGCTTCACTGAGAAAGCGAGATTTGAGCAAGGACTTCCAGAAGAGCAGGAATAAGGCCCCCTTCCCCTGGATCTCTGCAGGGAGTGTTCCAAGCAAGGGGAGCAGGCAGGGCCAGTCCCTGGAAGTGAGAATGTCTTGGAAGGAGAGAAGGCCCATGTGCCTGGAGAAAAGTGGAGGAACTTCGAGAAGGAATCAGTTTCCAGGGGGACTTGCAGGTAGTTGTGACAAGCTTGGCTTTTGCTCTGAGAGAAACGGGTCACCGTTGGAGCAATGGTGTGCTGGTAAATTGAGTCTCAAAAAAAGAAACGCTTTTTTTTTTTTTT